>OZ038511.1:83173443-83178443 GCA_964036315.1 Acanthosepion esculentum | reverse complement strand
TTCTTCTTCTTCTTCTTCTTCTTCGTATTCTTCTTCGTATTTGGTATTCTTTGCATTCTTCTTCTTCTTTTTCTTCTTCTTCTTCTTCGTATTCTTCTTCTTCTTCTTCGTAATCTTCTTCTTCGTGTTCTTCTTCTTCGTATTCTTGTTATTATTATTATTAGTATTATTATTATTAAACCCAACGTCGTGCGTTTGTTTATTTATTTTTCAAAATAATGATATGGCGTTCTTTAGATTTTTAACATAAAAGCGGTAGGTGGTCATTTGTTAAAAATCGCCTGAGGTTACCATAAGGTTGAAACTAGTGTAGCAGATTCAACTGACCTCCTGATTTTTAAAGTTAAAAGCTCTACATGTTATTTTTTTACTCCTTTTTTTTATACGTGTATCGTCCAATTTTATTATTACTATGATTTTCAACATATTCTTCCAGAGGTTCTCTCTATATTCAAGCTCCGACCGGAAAATTGGAAGGAAAATAAAATTAAATAAAAACAAAAACAAACTACCTTTCGCCCATGCTTTAAATATCTAGTGTTGTGCTTCTAGTGGGTATTTAGAGATTCTTGATAAAATTGAACAAATTAATCTGCAAATTATTTGATCCTGACCTGGCATCTCGGCTTCAGTCAACGCCGTAAATTCGCTTCCCTTTTCCTTTTCATAATCCACTGTTCTAATGAACTTTCGTCTTTGTTACCGAAACACTATTTATATTCGGACTATTCTCCTCATCTTTGTTGTTGTCATGACAACGTTTCGGCCTTCTGAACTCCGGCCTTCAATAGGTGTGTATCGATCTGTGTAAACTACAGAAACAGAGTATAACAACTAATTCAATACCAACACTTTAATACATTAGACTAGTGGAACGAGTACAGTTTATCCAGGTAGACTGAATAAATTTTTCACTTTAGAATGCAGTTCGTGATCACCTAATGAAGGCTGGAGAACATAACGAGCGAAACGGTGTGATAAAAACAATAAAGATGAATATAATCGTGTCTTTATATAAACACGGTAAATAATCATAACTTCTCATTACAGAAATTCAGATATTTTGTCAAGTCTATCATTTATGTCTGACTCGGAGGTTTTGAGCAGGTTAATTGCTGGTGTTCCCAGGTCCACCCTGACACCGGGTGGTAGCACTTGTAAGGGTCCCAGCTATGAGCAAATTGTTAATCCTCCAAATTGTGGTCAAAACGCTATGAAAGTGTAAAAATAGATTTTAATACCAGAAATACTTTGTAAAAATTATTACCAGCAATACATTTTTTTAAGAAAAATTTTTACATCAATATCAGCAATACGTTTTTGAAAAAAAAAATACCAGCTAAACATTAAAAAATATTACCAGCAATAAATTATTGAAAAAAAAAATATTACCAGCAATAAAAATTGAAGGCGTGAAATAAATCACTGTGGTTGATATGCCGTAAAACAAACCGTATCAAACCAAACCAAACCAAACAGCGAAGAAAAGCCAGTGTTTAACAAAGTTAAACAATATTTACCCGGTCCGGGGGTAGGCTGAAAAATTCTTAGTCTGATTATGAAGGAGCTGTGAATTTTTACATGTATTAATTCCAAATCATGTTATTAAATTTTTCAGCCCTCGCTCGTATATCAGATTCCTTCAAGTTATCTTTTGAAAACTACAAGTAAGAAACATTAAAAGAAATGCCTATGTTCAATCGACTTTTCACTTGGGGAAATCATTCATTATTATTTCTTAAATATTGTATTCTGTCTTTATCAGTCTATATTAGGCTGTCCATTACACACACACACACACGCACGCACACGCACACACACACACACACCCATACACACACACACACACACACATATATATATATATATATATATATATATATAGAGAGAGAGAGAGAGAGAGAGAGAGACAGTGATAGAGAGAGAGATAGAGAGATGGAGGATGAGTAAGAATGGGCGAAAAACTCATTCCATTACTGTTTTGTCTTCGGAATATATTTTAATATTTACCGTTCCTATGTATCTATCTGTCTACCTATCAATCTCTTCATGTTTCTATCTATCTATCTATCTATCTATCTATCTATCTATCTATCTGTTTCTTTCTTTAGTTCTTTCTATCTATCTATCTCTCTGTTTCTTTCTTTACTTCTTTCTATCTATCTATCTATCTATGTATCTATCTCTTTCTGTTTCTTTCTTTAGTTTTTCTATCTATCTATCTATCTATCTATCTGTTTCTTTCTTTACTTCTTTCTTTCTTTCTATCTATCTATCTCTTTCTGTTTCTTTCTTTAGTTCTTTCTATCTATCTATCTATCTATCTATCTATCTATCTATCTATCTATCTATCTATCTCTCTGTTTCTTTCTTTACTTCTTTCTTTCTATCTATCTATCTATCTATCTATCTATCTATCTCTTTCTGTTTCTTTCTTTAGTTCTTTCTATCTATCTATCTATCTATCTATCTATCTCTCTGTTTCTTTCTTAACTTCTTTCTATCTATCTATCTATCTATCTCTCATTCTTTTCATATATGTCTGGCTGTCTTTCTCTATATCGATCTATCTAGCATGATAGATAGCTACCCAATTCCGTATCTATCTATCTATCTATCTATCTATCTAACTATCTATCTCAGTCTTTCCCTGTCATCCCATGTGCAGTAGTCATTCAACATCGATGGTCAGTAATGATCGAATTACCCTAACAATCTATTTACAGTAAATCTGAGCCATTCTCTTCGCTCCCGGGCTGTGAATTTGGGAACAGCTGCCCTTGGCCGCCTCAACGTTCGCGTTCACGCACATTCTCTGTCCCTGATTTATGTCGTTTCCCGCTTTCGTTGTGTTCCTTCAATCAGTCATTGCCATTCCCCACTTCCTTGATGTTCATTCTTGTTCAAAAATAAATGCGTGTCTTGTCTCATCCCTTTCAATTCTCACTTTTCATTCCCTTCCCGTCCTCAGCAGGCGTTTTTTCTCCTGTTTACAAACTCTGATCACAATATATATATACATACATATATATATATATATATATATATATATATATATATATATATATATATATATATATATATATATATACGTGTGTGTAATTTCTGAAGAATTATTGATCTTATATTGAATGCAACGTTTTTATTTCTTCAAATGTTATTATAATGGATATTCTTATTTGAAATAGACGACCCATTCTTATTTACATTGGAATCTCTGTTCACGAATTGTATTCGTTTCTGCAGGCCGTTCGTAACACCAAATGTTCGTAAACCGAAGCTATTTTTCGAATAGGAATCAATGTATATAAAAAAAGTCAAAAATACGAAAAGAAACGCACGCCATAACAAACGAATGTATTCAACTCGGCGTTCGACTCAGAAATCATTTAATTCGGGTTAACTCGGTTCGTCAATGTTGCCCGAGAACCGAAAATTTATTCGATAATCGAGGCATTTCCATCTGAAATTTTCTGTTCGAAAACCGATTTCTTCGACAAGTTCGAGAACCGAGGTTACACTGTATTAAACATTGGGTGTATTCTTCATGGCATAGTGGATCAAACGAAGGTTTTCCAAAAAGGAGTAAGTTAGGTTCGATCCCTGACCTGGAAAGCATTTTCTGTACTAAGATTTATCGAACGCTTCAACTGTTAGATTTAATATCCTCAGTTTGATAAAAAGGGGCCTCTATTTCAAATAAGAAGTATACACTATAATAAAGTTTCAAATAATATATATACACACACATTCTGTCTGTCTGTCTGTCTGTCTCTCACACACACACACGCACACATATATATATAAATCGATATAGATGACTGACAAGGTACTACGAATAAACATTTTCTTTCATAAAAGATGACTTGTTACCCATATATCTAAATATATCTATATCTATCTCTCTATCCATCAGTCATTTACAAACGGCTGCTATATATATATATATATATATATATATATATATATATATATATATATATATATATATATATATACTGAAAGGTCGAAACGTTGTAATAAATATGGCGACAAAGATGAGGACAATAGTCCGAATAATGTAAATAGTGTACATAATACCTCATCTCAGAAATATAGACCGATACTGAAAGGCTGTAACGTTGTAATAAATATGGTCACAAAGATGAGGACAATAGTCCGAATAATGTAAATAGTGGACACAATACCTCATCTCAGAAATATAGACAGATACTGAAAGGCCGAAACGTTGTAATAAATATGGCTACAAAGATGAGGACAATAGTCCTAATAATATAAATAGTGTACAAAATACCTCATCTCAGAAATATAGACATATACTAAAGAGAAACCACTTCACTATCTTCCCCAATCATTGATCGATTTACTGATATTAACGACAGGGAGGACGTGGAGAGTAATGATCGACTATGATCTGAATGGACGTTGGAAGTTAGATCTCTAAGAATATGTCTGTAAATCTTTTTGATATTTTTTTTGTTTTTGTCGAATCTGAGTTTCGTTCCAGGTTTTTTTTCTGTAGCTTTCTCCTTTATCTATGTCACCGGCCAGACTCTCAAACGTTCATTTATAGCTGTGTTCGCCGTAATACATCTTTGTCCCCTCAGAAAAGCTATAAGAAGATAAAAAAAAATCAAAGAAAATAAATGTGTTTTGGGAAACAACTAGCATTGTCGTCATTAGCATCTTTTTTTTTTCTTTTTCTTTTTTTGGTGCCGCCAACACTATGGTAACTCTATATGCGTGGATTATTCAGTGTGCCGTGTAAGAACGTCCTAATTTGCTTTCCAAGAAGAAAAGAAAAGTCCTCAAAGAAAAATGAGAAGGCGATGCATAAAAAGAAATATTACCTTAGCTTTAACAACAGAAAGAAAAGCAGCAGCAGGCTCTGAAAGTAACATCGTTTCCGAAATGATGGAATACATTTGATTTTTCGTCTAGCAACGAGTGATATCTGTCCTACTTAAAATAGCGTTTAATATACAATAAAAACAATATCC
>OZ038511.1:83125943-83168443 GCA_964036315.1 Acanthosepion esculentum | reverse complement strand
TAGTGTTAATACGAACACATGGAATTGTCAAAAGACGACTACTCTGGAATCTTCTTACGGCAAGGTCAGAATAGAATTGTGTTTATTAGACGTTTTTACTTTATAGTTTTCTCAAATATGTTTTTCTCGTATTTCCTATTTTCCCTTGCATGTCCAATCCTTTGTTCATGAATGCTTTTTCACCTTAATCTGCTTTCCTTTAATGTTATTGTGATTTTAACTCCTAAAATAATTTCTACGAGTCTCATTTTCAAACAATTCAGTCAATAAAAAAATTCTAAAACATTAATTAAAATATTTTTTCCACATTTATTTGAACTTGTGCAATGTTTGCTTATATTGAACATTTACGCTTTTTATTTTCTTATGATTTTCACCTGTATTCTTGATGACGTCATCTTTTTTATTGACGTCATTCTTTGCCAACATAGACGTGCATATTCCACAACCGATATATATATATATATATATATATATATATATATATATATATATATATATATATATATATATATAACGTAAATCATTCAAACGAAAAACAAATACTGAAGCTAATTATATGGCGAGAATCACTCTCACAAACAATATTTAATAATAAATTATAACCAACTTCGAATCTGTTAATGAATGGTGTGATCCTTGTTCATAAATTCCGGGTTTATCTGGTCTTATTTTTTTGTACGAGCCGGCTTTCAGTGGTTCCGAACGACCATCCTCAGGTAGACATATTAGTGTGTTTTTGTTAAATTCCGAATAGTAATGCGACATCGAAAGATATTGTGGTCCGAAAGAGTGCTTTTTTAGTAATGAAAAAAACACACTAAGCCAAGACTGACGTTGCATTTCGCAACTCCCATCGATAGTGGAAATAATCGATTTTTTTCATGCTTCTACGGTAGTTTTCATGTAGTTTACGGCCATTTTCTACTGGCAAGAGTGAGAGCCTATAGCTGGCTGCCAGGAATAGGCAGGAAGATTCTATTGGCCAGCGTGAGAGTCAACAGCTGACTGACACGAATGTTAACTAGCATGCTAGCATGTAGAAAAATCGATAGCTGCATTTGTCACAAATGGGAAAAATTTAAATCTGCATGGCACTTTACCCCAATTGGCTCATTCGCTTGCTTAAACTCAACGTTGATTCTGATTCCGCTGAACTGGATTGGGTGTGAAAAGTATTTGTTGTTAACATTCTTTTTTCATTCGGTATTTCCAGTTACGAGTCCTTTTTTAAAGCTGATCGTTTTGTGTTCATTTTGTTTAGTTCTTTTTTCGTAACAGATTTAATGTTTAGTATAGAGCTTAGAAAAAATTCGCAGTGTGAGATAGGCAAGAAGTAAGGCATGTAGCAACATCAGCACAGAAAAGGGTACTCCTTTAAAGGCAAGGAAGGGTAAAAATATTTCGTACGATTTTTGAATCAAGGACGGGCAACGCCGGGCCATGCTTCTAGTATCATCTAAGAACTCATTCACAATGTGCTGACCGTGTTTGGAATATAAAAATATTCCTAACACTTTAGATACATACATTCAGTTAAAATTTTTTAAAAAGTATCCTCAGTGATGGGTAAAAGAATAGACGAAAGCGCTCGAATATGCAGAATATTTAGACAATTTTTATACAATTTATGTCCAGCAACGAAAACACTACGAACACGAACAAAATAATAAGCTTAATCTCTGTAACTTGCCAGTCATTGTGTTATGGGGACCTATCTTCATGGACAAAATAGACTTGTCTTATGATTATATTATGCCTCGCAAAAGGACTGTAGACAGTTGACGACTCGACTACGGTTGAGGAGTCAATGGTCGAACTCTCTGCCTCTGAGCAGAGAGGAACCCGGACGAGGTTCCGCCGAAGGGCAGAGCCTCGTTCGGGGTTGTTGACCAACCCGATCCCGTTTATACGGGATCTACGGGCTATTTTTGGCCGAGCCTACGGGCTCGGGAATACCCCACTTTAAACCCGGCCTTGTGCCACATCTGTCCCTCGTGGGGAGGACACTAAATACCGTTGACGAGTTGACTACTGTACTTAGCCGTCAGTCGGACGTGCAACACTATTGTATTCGATATTTTTGTTAATAATGCGTTTTCACTGAATTACTGAGTTCGAATTTTCTTTCGCACCTATTCCGGGTCCACAACACTGGCGACGAGAATTTAAAGAACTCCACGGAGAAATATAAAAAACATAATGTTTTTGGTTTACCAGTGTTCACAACACTAGGCAACAGGGATTTAAAGAACTCCACGAGAAAACCATAAAAGAAACAAAATTTGTTTACCAGTGTCTACAACACTGGCGACTAGAATTTAACGAACTCCACGTGAAAAAAAATGGTAAGTTGATTTATTCTTCTTACTAACGAAAAGTGATTTCTCTTTTTTTTTCTCGCAGAGAAAAAAAATAATGTTCCTTGTCCTGGCATTGTCTTAACAAAAAAGGAAAATATTTTGTTTCCAGCGCCAAAGTATAATCTTTACGTTTCGCAGTTATCCAAATATCAACTGTGTACGCGAATAACACATTTAAAATGAGAACAAAGTGATTTGTTTTTTCTTTTCTTCTTCCTTCTCCGAGCAATAGAAAGGCTTGGTACAAGTAAATTTATGTAGAAGCGTAATATTGAAAAGTAAAACATGGAAGAGTTTAAAGCTACTATGTTAGAACTGGTTAAACTCCAGTTTGAACAACAGCGAAGAAACGAAGAAAAACAATTAGAATTACAGCAAAAACACGAAGAACAACGAAGAAACGAAGAACAACAACTAAGAAACGACGAAAAACAATTAGAATTACAGCGACAAATGATAGAACAACAGAAAATGTTTGAAGAATTGCTTTCTATAAACAAGGTCGATTAAGGGTCAAAATACCGAGAGCGAAACTACTTTTTCACAAAACGCGATTTGGAGTGCAATTGACACTTTCACTTATTCGCCAGACGAAGATAAAACCTTCGTGTCATATTTCAGAAGGTATGAGGATCTATTCGAAATAGATTGTGGAAAAAGGTCAGACGCTAAACAGCTCGCCTACTGCTCCGGAAATTAGAGTCTACTGAACATAGCAAATTCGTGGACTACATATTACACCAAAAAACTAGTGATTTAACTTTCATGGAAGCAGTAAATCTTCTTACAGAATTATTCAGCCCCAAAACATCGTTATTTCACTAAAGGTGGAAATGCTTAAACCTAACCAAGAAAGACAGCGAAGATTACTCGACATTCGCATCGGTAGTTAACAAACATTGTGACGATTTTACATTAGCCGAACTTACCGCAGATAATTTAAAATGCCTAATATTCGTACAAGGTCTTGTATCGTCGAAAGATGCAGAAATTAGAAGGAGAGTCCTAACCAGGTTAGAGGGAGAACCAAATTTAACCTTACAAAATATAGCCGAAGACTGTCAAAAATATATAAGTGTAAAAAATGATTCTAGAGACATTGAAGGGTCAGGCGTTACACACATAAGAAAAATATATCGGAAACAACATTTTCCCTCCCCTTCAAAAACAAGTCAAACTCAATCAAAAAGATTATTTTCACTATCCTAAGAAAAAAAGTCAACTCAATCAAAAACCGAAAACTTTACCTCCTAGTCCATGTTACCGTTGTGGTGCACTTCATTGTTTTAAAGATTGCCAATATCGGTTTAAAACCTGTCTAAGTTGTAATAAATTTTGGCACAAGAGCTCACATTGCAGAGCAAATAAGGGTAAGGAATAGAATCACAAAAACAGACAAACTGGACGTCAAAAATATAAGAAAGTATGTGCAAGTAGAAATACTGAATAAAAATGTTAGTTTACAGTTAGACTCCGGATCTGATTTATCAATAATCAACCTACATACTTTGAAAAGAATAAATAAACCAACCATGCAAAAAACCGGCAAAATAGCTAGGTCGGTGACCGCTAAAAAAATTAAGTTTGAAGGAAAAATTATCGCAAACGTTACTTTGAATGGAACAACCAAAAAATTAAAAATGTTTGTGTTAAAAAACACAGACAATCTATTTGGCACAGATTGGATGCAGGAGTTCAATCTGTGGGATTTGCCAATAAATACTTTTTGTCAGAAAATAGAAAATCTGACGACCGAGTCAGATAAGCTAAAAAAGGAATTAAAAGAAAACTTCCCCGAGGTCTTTTCGGCTGGCCTTGGTAGATGCAAAAAGATGTCAGCAAAATTTGAGTTAAAAGAGAACACTCAACCAATATTTAAGAAAAAAAGGAATGTGCCTTTTGCCTCGTTAGAGGAAATAGGCAAGGAATTAGACAGACTTGTAGGGACTGGCATTTTATCTAAAGTGGAATATAGCCAGTGGCCAGCACCAGTAGTGTATGTGAAGAAGAAGTCTAAGGAAATCTGCGTGTGCTCAGATTTTTCTACTGGACTAAACGCAGCACTAGGAAATTATCACTACACACTTCCAAACCCGGAAGAAGTTTTTACGAAACTTAATGGAGCAAGTTCTTTTCAAAAATCGATCTCAGCGAAGCTTATCTCCAGATACCCGTTGAGGAAGAAAACTCAAAATTACTATGTATAAATACACATAGAGGTTTATACAAGTTTGAAAGGAGTGAATTTGGAGACAAAGTCGCACCAGCCATTTTTCAGCAAGTTATGGACACCATGCTGGGTGGACTTGATTTTTCAACGGCTTACGTAGACGACATACTAATAAACAGTAAAAGCTTGGAACAACACTGGGAACACACCCACAAAGTCTTTTCACGAATACAAGATTATGGCTTCAAAATAAAGGAAAGCAAATGTGACTTTTTCATGAAAGAAATTAAATATTTGGGTCACATCATAGACAAAGACGGTAGGAGACCGGACCCAGAAAGTGCCATTGCAATTAAGGACATGCCGGCTCCTGAAAACGTCACAGAGCTACAGAGTTTTTTGGGGTTAGCGAATTCATTATCAAGCGTTTATCCCAAACATGCATAATCTCCGCGCCCCGCTGAACGAACTTTTAAGGAAAGATAAGTTTTGGGAATGGACACCCGAATGCCAGGAGGCATTCAAGAAAACTATCAAAATCCTAACATCGGATTTATTCCTGACGCACTACGACCCTAACCTCGAGATCGTAGTTGCTAGCGACGCAAGCTCGCATGGACTAGGAGCGGGTATCCTTCATAATATGCCAGATGGAACGCAAAAGCCCATAGCTCACGCATCAAGGACCCTGCTTCCAGCGGAAAAAAACTATTCCCAAATAGAGAAAGAGGAATTAGCAATCATTTACGCAGTCACAAAATTTCACCGTTACATACACGGAATATTTTTTACACTACAAACAAACCATAAACCGCTTAGTTAGTATTTTCGAGTCAAAAAAAGGGTTACCTGGTTATACGGCAAATAGACTACTGAGGTGGGGGACAATTCTCCTAAGTTACATCTTCAAGTTGGAATACCTCCCCTCGAAAAAAATCTTTCACGCTGACGGATTTTCCAGATTCTGTGATCGCTTCACTACGAACGGAGCGGGAAATAAAAACTTTATTGTGTAGCACTATAAGAGAACTTCCTCTGAGGCTACAAGAAATAAAGAATGAAGCCCGCAATGATGAATTCATTAGCACAACAAAGACAGACACATTTCAGACTGTTTTCCTCTATGTGACGAGGTACTCCTATACAGCGAGAGTCGTCATTCCAAAATGTCTACAAAAAAGAATCTTGAAGAATTTTCACATTGGGCATCCGGGGAAAAGTAGAGTGAAAAGTTTAATGCGCAGTCAACACTTAGAGGCGACAGTCTGTTTCATGCTAGATGCAATCGTCAGGCCACGAGACGATTGCATCTAGCAGGAAACAGACTGTCGCCTCTAAGTGTTGACTTCTATGTTCACTTTTATATTTACACACGCTCTATCTCTGATATTGAGCACTTTATCACACAAATATAGCAAATTTTAAGACTACATTTCTTCACATACACACACACACACACACACACACACACACATATATATATATATATATATATATATATATATATATATATATATATATCAAGTATGTTGTGCAGTTCAGTTTATATTACATGGATCATTCATACAAATATCAGATAGTGAAGTTAATGATATAAATGGCTAGAATACATCCTCGCAAACAAATTTATTAAGATACATTAACCCGGAACCTGTAGATGATGTTATGTTCCCTGTTTTTAATAAATTCCAATTGCATAAGGTCTTTTTATACAAGTACTTTCGTCTGTTCATACACATATCATCAGGTATGGAAATAGATTTGTTTTTTACATCCAGGTAATAACGGGACAAAGAAAGATTATATGTGATACGAAATATGTTTTTTATATCATCAACTTCACTATGAACTGCACAACACACTTGATATTAAAAAAAAAAGATCCGACGTGCAACCTTCAGATAATAACTGTGACATTCCTCTATTTATTGAACAATTTAGTTCATGCCACATCGACTGAAAAACCTACCAGTACAAAAGAATTCTCTTATTACCATATTAGTACAAAAACGCACACTCTTAAATTTAAAAAAAATTAAACCTCAGCGTTGCAACCGCACGCTCCAAAATTTCTTTCCGTTAACAATAACACATTTCTAAAAAAAAACATATTTCGCATCACATCTAATCTTTTGTTGTCCCGTTATTATAATGGTGTATTTGAGCAGCAATCCATCTTTTATACAATATATATATATATATATATATATATATATATATATATATATATATATATATATATATATATAAATCACATCCAGTAGGAATTAAGATTACTTCATGGTAATAGCCATTTCACCTACAAATTAAAAATAATTTGCAGGATTTTTAAACCACCAGCTGGATCAGAAAAAATCCAATGAGACTCTCATTTTGTATATATATATATATATATATATATATATATATATATATAAAAGGCTCAAACACTAATATTCCATGGTTATAATTTATCACATTGGAATCTTAATCACGATCCAATTCATCAGACCTACAATTTCAAAATGTTTTTGGAATTTTTAGGTCTGAGGAATTGGATCGTGATTACGATTTCAATGTAATAAATTATAACCATGGAATATTAGTGTTTGAGCCTTTTATATTATATTCTTGTTCTGTCCTGGACATTGAGCTCTACCTAGATTATATCCTCTTGCAAATACATGCATTACCGGATTAAAACGAAAAATAGCCCTAGTGTGCTTCTTATAATATGTAGATTAAATGAAATTTTGAAGGATAAAAACAACAAAATGATGCCATCATTGGCAATAGGATTGACTAAATAGTAGCACGCAGAACAAGAACTTCACTCTGATATATATATATATATATATATATATATATATATATATATATATATATATATATATATATATATATATATATATATATACATTATGAGATGGACAAAGTCCGACAATTATTTAAATACATTTCTTTATGTTTAACATTCATTTTATAGATACAAATCTTTAAGTAAATGCCGGACTGAATACCCGAGAAATTTTCATAGAAAATATTCGTCCTCCGACAGGATTCGAACCTGTATCCTATACGGAACTGTCATATAGCCGGACGTGCCTTTTTAACAAATTCTGCCAAAGAGGATCGTTCCGTTGGCAAGGTCGAATTTACTGCTTATAAATACTTGTATCTATCAAAACATCTACAGAAAATTAGACCATGTTTACCAGAGACTCCGAAAGACTATAATTTTATAAGTAAATAGATGCACGCTGATTTGCTGCCGTTACGTATTTTCAAATGACTACGATGAAGTAACAAGTCAGTATATTAAAAGATATATTTATTATTTTGAAAAAGACTCCACCTCCCTACGCAATGCGTTAACAATGGAACTAGTAATATTCTTTTTATGTCTTTAGTTTTAATTAATAATTCATTACAAATTGTATGGCAATCAATTCGTATAACACGTCTACGACTGTGTTTATTCATCAGCCACAGAGCCCTCCTATGTATTATACTACTGAGTTTATCTTAGTTATTGTTTCAGAGAAAGAGCGCGTAATCTAGACCGATCAACAATTTGAACAAGGCCAGAATGCTTAAGACCTCGGCCACGCTGACTTGTGACTTCATGTTAGCACAGCTATCGACACAGCTATCGACGGCTTCCGTCTATCCAGTTTCAACAATTTGAACAAAGCCAGCATTCTAAAGCCTCGGCCACGATGACTTGTGACTAGTACAGCAATTTGGCTTCCGTCTACCCAATTTCACTCACAAGACTTGGGTCAACTTTCCAGTTCTGACAAAATCCCCTTCGTTCCTGACAAATAGACCATGGTGAGATTCGAACATGAATGCGAACGTTCTAACCTCTCGGCTACGGGCCCATATCCTAAAGTAGTAATTGAAGGTAATAAAGTCACTACGCTTTCGGCGTTCAGACTGATAGGTATAAATAGAAAATAACAGGATATATTCGTATTGTATTGTATTTTGATTATTTTCATTCATTTACGGACCTGAAAAAATGTTGCTACTCATCCTTATTAACTAATAGTTAATAAAAATATACTTATTATTTTGAAAAGAACTCCACCCGTCTTACGCTATTACGCCAAATTTTCACGCAATGACATGACTATAAATACTAGCGGAACAATAAATAAATACAGATTAAAATGTGTAATTAATAATAGCACTAATAATACTGTTACCTCATCCTTTTGTATCTTGAACTGCTTTTGAAGGTAACCCAACGGGTTTATGGTGGCCTAGGTCTTTCCCAAACATATCAAGATTACTGAGAAACTAAGAAACAATGAATTTGAATGAATTCAACTATTGGCATATATATATATATATATATATATATATATATATATATATATATATATATATATATATATATATATAAAAGTGAACATAGAAGTCAACACTTAGAGGCGACAGTCTGTTTCATGCTAGTGCAATCGTCAGGCAGCTAGTAAAAAATAATATACTGCGTTAATTAAAAATCGAAAACCACTAAGAGAAATATACAGTGTAACAAATAAATAACAACAAGTATAATAAATCGATCTAAATACATCCAAATATATAAATAAACTAACAATCGATACCGACAAAGTAGCCGTTTGGAAAAAACAAATAAAGATAATCAACCCAAATAAATAAAATAAAAAACTGTTCCCACCAAAATAATAGTCAGAACAAACCACAACATTCGACCCCAAAATTCAACAAATAGCTTTAATCAATGACAAATAAACAAATATATAAGATAAAAAATAAAAATGAAAAATAAATAAAAACAAGCAAAACGATTTGACCCAAATAAATAAGCAAATAAACGACTTCCGGTAAATGACCGCCATAATAGACTACCAACAATAAGCTATATAAACAATTTTTTACTAAATTAATAAAAAACACCGATCAAAACAAAAAATAAATAAATAAATATATAAGATAAAAAATAAAAATAAAAATAATTTGACATAAATAAATAAATAAACAAATAAGCGACTTCCGGTAAAAGTAACCGCCAAAATAGATTACCCACAATGCACCACTGACCCTTATATATAAATAGCCGAGAAAAATAACAGCACCAGCTGCATGACGATTGCACTAGCATGAAATAGACTGTCGCCTCTAAGTGTTGACTTCTATGTTCACTTTTATATTTACACACGCTCTATCTCTGATATTGAGCACTTTATCCAATAAATATAGCAGACTTTAAGACTATATTTCTTCATATATATATATATATATATATATATATATATAGATATATATAGATATATATAGATATATATATATATAGTACAGGTATGCGATCCGTTGGCATATAATCCGGGTGGATCCTAGTAATATTAATTATTAAAACTAATCCGCAGAGTGCTAGACATATTTATTATAACAGAGTATATGTATTTTTTTTACAAAAATTACCTCAACATGGTATAGTCTGTTTCAAGCCGTTCTGTATATATATATATATATATATATATATATATATATATATATATATATATATATATATATATATATATATATATATATATATATATATATAATATGACTTAATCATATTTGAAACCTCTTTAGGACAATCTCAGTGTATTTTATAAAAAATAAAAACTAATAAAAATGCCAATGTATTGTAGTTTATCTTATGTATGCCCTTAAAAAAAACAGACAGAATGACACATCCTGACACATATAAGGAAGCCAGTATCGACAGGGAGAATGTACAAACCCAAACCTAATCCTTAAACTATATTTACACATTACCATCTTAAATTAGACTTGTATTCATATTCGTCAAAAAGGCGACACCCTTCTAAAGTTGTGAAATTCCTTCCGCCTCCAACTTAAACTATATGCTATTTAAAATAAAAATGTAAATCATTATTTTCGAAAGTTATTCAACATCGCTTGAGAACGGAACAAAAATTTAATTTTAAGTTTAATTTAAAGTTTAGTTTTAGTTCCGAAACATGGTAATTTCTTTGTGACACTGAATACACATTTTTAAATAAGAACGGTGTCTTGATTTGCAATTAATCAAACCAATACAAAAGGGAAAAAAGGTATAAAACAAGAAAGAACCAACAACATGTACGTTAGCCGAAAATAATCGTCCAGCAATCAAGTCCAAGGCCGAAAGAAAAAAAACCGATACGAGTAGGCAAAATAACAAAATAAAGCCAGCTTTCCCTGAAGATCCGCTTAGGTGAAAACTTCGTAGGTTTGTCTGGCTCTCTAGGTTTAACTATATATATATATATATATATATATATATATATATATAGCATAATGAGAAACCATGTATACTTTCTTGATATGTATATAATATGGAGAAAACAACTGAAAAGTTGCAAATTAAAAAAAATTGAATGTTTTTTGTGAAAGTATTTATTTATATTTATTTATATATATATATATTTGATATTTGAGATCTGCCCCAATCTTTCGTCAGAAATAAATTAAATAACTGTATTCAGAAGTTTGTTTACAAGTAGCGTCCGTCGCGAGACGCGGACGTCACGTGATGTGGAATGCAACTGTGTTTGAATATTTCTAACGTAAATCTAACGATAATAAAATTTTAGATGTTGTTTAAAGAGGCTTATTTAACTATATCTAAAAAAAAATTTTCTTTAACTATTGAAATATTTATACACATTTAAAATTCCCATGTCTTTGTTTAACCCTAGTTTATATGTGTCTAATTTTAAAATCCAGTATTTCTCTTTTTTTCTGCGTGTGTATGTGGATTGGAATCCACAAAAAAACTAGATTTCACAAAAAAAAAATACTGGATTTCACAAAAAAAACATTCAATTTCTTTTAATTTGTAACTTTTCAGTTGTTTTCTCCATATTATATATATATATATATATATATATATATATATATATATATATATATATATATCAAAATTTTTCCCACTCATACATTAAATAGTGTAAAAGTGGCCACTCATACATGAAATAGTTACTTTTTAATCGATCTATAGTCGTTGTATAGCTAGTTTTTCATGCCGTAGTAAGTGATTTTCACTAACATCTGCAAAGTTTAGAGTAAGTACCCGTAAAATAAAAGCTATGGTAAACGAACCGCTTTTGCTTTATTACCACGGTTTCTGTCTACTCCCTTGGAAATTTGGGTTGTTTGAAAAAAAAGCTAAAATTGCAAGTGTTCTTAACACAGAAAAATCGAGGTTTCCTTTTTCACATTTTTGGAAGATTGTAGGTCATATGTCCTTAAAATGATAAGGTGATCGTGCTACTAGTTACAAACCGTAATGGATTAACCTTTTATACGTCTCGAATTTATTTTTTTTATAAAATCCCGGTTCCTTTTTCCTTTTATGTTCGATAGATTTCTTTCGCTGTTCTTTTAGAGAAGAATTTCTGCTTTTTGCCATGTTCTGACGCCATTTTTGCATCAAAAGTTACTCCTTTTGAATGATATTGTCACATAATCTCTCCGACATGTTGTTTTGTTTATTTTTGTTGTTGTTATTTTTTCTTTTTCCTTTCGTTCTCGACGCCATATTTGATTCCTTTCTCGTTCTTAAGCGGGATTTATGAAAGTATTTGCTCCAAAAATATGTATTCGATATTTGCTGCAAGACAATGGTGAGGAAGAAATGACAGGAGAGTGGTCAGTCTCAAATGGTGTTCCTGCCAGTATTGCCTCAAGACTTCCTTCGCCTTTCTTTCCCACATTACGTTTAGTTTCTTCTTTATATCCTTGTTTTATATGATGCATTTTATCTCCTTCAAAGCAATTTCCTTTCTGGATCACATTGATACATACATACATACATATATATATATATGTATATATATATATATATATATATATATATATATATATATATATATATATATATATATATATATATATATATATATATATACATACATATATATATATATATATATATATATATATATATATAACTTCTTCTTATCTATCTATTTCTCTTTCTCTCTATCTCTCTCTCTCTATATATATATATATCACTTAATAATTCATCGAATCTGGAACAAGGCCCTCTCTCTCTCTCTCTCTATATATATATATATATATATATATATATATCGCTCTGATCTATCTATCTCACTTCTTATCTATCTAGCTCTTTTTTATCTATCTATCTATCTATCTATATATATATATATATATATATATATATATATATATATATATATATATATATATATACATACGATGCAATGAGAATGAAAATAATATATAAATTCCAGCGTTCACATCATTAATTCAAAGAGGGCTCGATATCGATAGTAGAGCGATAATTATTTATTTATTATAATTTTATCATATAGACAAAACCATTTTTCTCACTACAAAGATGCAACTTGGTTTCAGTGCATTTCAACTGCACTTCGACGGGTGAGAGTCGAAAATGGTTATGAACAATCCAGCTTGTAGGCAAACCGGATGTGAAAAGTCACTTTCTTTTTTCCATTTCTTCGAGAAGAAAAATATATACATAAAAAAATAGGTGTCGGAGTGAAACAATAGTGCTTGTTGATAGCACTTTGGTGATGAATGGACCGGGTGTTTAATATTGATTGGTCTGTGGAAATTTATTTTCCGCTTATAAACATGGTCAAGAGTTTAGGCTCATCACCTCACAAGCGTCCTAAAAGTGGGAGGTAGGGGATGGAATATAGAGATATGGGATAATATTACATTTGAGTAGGTACAAATTGTGGAGTTATTTCTAGTAGTAATTGGGAATGTTCTTTTTTGGTTTACTATAAGTTTTCTAGAGTTGAATTGCATGTATTTATGTTGGGGTTATCACTATTAATTTTGTAATCAATGAACGTTTTTGTGGATTGAAATTTAGAAGTTGTAAAACAAAATTAGGATCATAATTATATTAGTGGAGAGGTACATAAGAGGGTAGGGAATATATCGAAGGAGGTGATTTATAATTTTAAAACGTTTATAGTTATGGAATTGAGAATTTAGCAAGATTGTAGTGTTAGATCCTTAGTATGTCTACAGAAAACGGTTGTTTCATATCTTTGGGTTAATAATTGGGTATTATTCAAGATTTCAATGATGCATATTTTCTCCTGTAAACATCAGAAGCAAGGTTCGCTCAGCGAATTGCAGGTTCTGGCTTGTCTTAGGATTTTCCATTTAACCTTAGGTGTTTTTCCTTCTTCCTTGAGTTTCCAAAGATATTTCGAAAGTGATGTCATATTTCGTTTGGCCGTATTTGTAAAGGAGTTCAAGTGATTGTAATACTTATGCTTAAAAGGTCTGCTAGTAGACGCCACATACAGTTTAATATCGCTGGGGTTCTCATTTGATGAGATATAGGCCATATACACTATGGATTTGGTTAAGCACCTGTTTAATAATGGACATTGATCGGGGATTCTACAGTTACATAGTCTTTTTTCCTGGAAGGTATTAGAACTTGTATTTAGGTTTCGTTTATTATCTCTATGTAGTTTCAGTATGTCTCGCACGACACAGTAAACCAACTTTCTTAGCAGCTGACACCTAATATAAATATAGAATTCAGGTTTTTGTTCTTTGAGACAACAGAAGATTGTCAGACAGGTGTATGACAAACTGAGAGTTCACATGATTTTTTAATTCGAAGACAGGAAGCAATATAAGTGTATAGTTTTTACATATATATATATATATATATATATATATATATATATATATATATATATATATATATATATATATATATATATATATGATGGACTCTACCGTCGGTTTCGACGTATGAACATCTGACAGGTTAGCTGATTCAGTTATGAAATTTTGTGAGATAATCTTAAGTGACATTTATGTCCCGCTAGTGATTTACATAGGAGGCCATATATGGAGAAAGTGTGAGGATTAGGTGATGAGATCACCGTTAGATTGGCTAACATTTTAGATCTTGCTCTCGCTTCTTGAAGATGTTCCAGACAAGCACCACTTCGGTACTCGATCTCGGCTTTTCTCTTTTGATTTACTTCCATAGCTTTTTCCGTGTTTGGGTTTAACCGCAAATACCGGGGATTCAAAAACAAAGTTTTGTTTTCTTCCCCTAGATGGATTGCCTTCCTGGACTGTCGTGCTCCATCATCCGAAAGCAGCTGATTATGAGGCGCTAGTTGTCCGCCTTCGCTCTTTCTCAAGCTTGATATTGGACTACGTTGTGAGTGGCTATGTGAAACGCATCACAGGTAAAAACATTTTAAAACTAATTTCATGGTAATTGTTCTGGCGTGCTTTTCTATTTGATATCTAAGCTTTACATAAAGAGAAAAAGAGATTGACCAAGACCTCCTTCCACATTATGCGCCGCAGAAAAGGGAGGGCTTCACTGCAGGAGTTAACGGAGACGTGTCAGAGGCTATTTAAGACGTCCCCAACGGAAGACATTCTAAGACAGTGAGAGCTTTTCCCAGTTATCTAACATGGCTTTAACAAACAAACACACACACACACACATATTGTCATCCACAGAAAGAATGTAACGCTGTTTAACAGCTCATCAGCTTAGCACTAAACCATTGTGGAATTTAGATGTATCTATTTTTTAGAAAACACGCTATATATATATATATGTGTGTGTGTGTGTGTGTGTGTGTGTGTGTGTGTATTTACGCGTTTTAGATGATCAAAAATAACGTTTTTTTTTTTAAATATAAAACTTGAGGTAAACAAAAAGAGTAGGAAAAAAATAAAAAAATACATGATTAAACAAACAGAAATATCGAAAAGTTTCTTAAACCTTTGGGCCCTGTCCACCGATTTACTGGTGTTATGGAAAAATGACGTAATGCCCAGCCAATGGTTGAACAATGCCAGATAAAAATGACTTAATGCTCAGCTACCGGTTAAACGGTGGGTAAACACTTGCATCGTGTTTAGCTATTGGTCGTCTTTTTTTGAAGAGCCAATCAGAAAAGCCGTAATATTCTGAGGTCATCGAACGTTATATCAAAATGTCCGCGCCTTTTCATTTTGTTTTGTGCATGTATTTTGGATACAAAAATAAATAAATTGAAATCATAAATACCATGAAGCGAGCGGAGTTTTAATCTGGACCGTCAGGGTAGCAATCAGGGAGTATTTTTATATCTACCGCGAAATATTACATTCCAATTATTTGCGAATTTTGACTCAGGAATTCAAGGAGAAGGTTTAAAATTGTTCAGGAACACAGGGCTCAAAGGATTAATTTTAGAAAATGTAGTAGAAATGAAAAAAATGAAAATATAAATCGTGATTTTCAAGCCTAACATTCTCGGAGATTATGAAGTCATAATTTGACATACAATAAATAATTTATACCACCTTTTTCACAGTACTATTATCCCATGCTGTTACATGTTTGAGGCATTTTTGCTGTTACCGGAATGAAGGTGAATTTTAGCGTGTTTATTTTTAGATTCGGATAAACACACAGTGACTGAGAGTGACTCAATTCTGTCGAAGAGTCGTGCAGTATTAGCTTAAATAGTCACTGTTTACAAATTCACACCTCAAACCAGAGGGCTCAACCGAAATTAATTTTTCAGGAGATCTGTTACATGGAATAGAAATCCAAATTTATCTCATTCGAATAGATATGTCGACCAACAAGATCTATTTTATTGGCATTGTAAGCTCAGATGTGTGAAGGAATAAATTAGGAACAAGGAATTTAAACATATAAAAAAAGAAGAGAAAAAAGAAAAAGAAACGGAAAAAGAAAGAGAGAAGGAAGAAGAGAAAGGAAGCCGGAGGCAGCAAATGAAAAAATAAACTTTAAGTTAAACCGCCGCTCAGTATCATGGGAGGGGAAATGTAAGTATCTGGTTCAAAGAGACAGTTAATATAACATTGACCTATTATTAAAATATAAAAATTACTAATCAGGTTGAAAGAAATCACAAAATTAAAGACACGAGACCAAACAATTTCGAAATTAAAATAGGAAATAATAAATATTAGATATAAACCAAAGAACACAAAATATTTTCTCCCTGTTTAAGAAAATAAAAAAATAAAAATTCATAAATACGTACGTACATATATATATATATATATATTGTGTTTACTTTGGCAGCATGTTTTCATTAAGGCATGTCTCATTTAAATAATTTAGACGACTATTGTCTACTTATTTTTAATAGAATCCTCTCGTAATAACGGACAGTTTTCTTAGTATCGTTATTAAAAGAAGAAAGAAAATTACTATGTTGATGCATATTCATTTCATTCCAAGTACTTTCGACATTAGCACAATGTCATCATCGGTGTGTTGTTTTTATAAAATAAAAATTGTTTTGTACAGAAATGGGAAATATCATTTTAGAAATGGAATATATCATTTTATGAATGAGATACATCCTTTTACAAATGAGATATATCATTTTGGAAATGGGATATGTCATTTTAAAAATGGGATATATTATTTTGGAAATGAGATATATCATTTTGGAAATGGGTTATATCATTTTGGAAATGGGTTATATCACTTTAGAAATGCAATATATCATTTTAGGAATGAGATACATCATTTTGAAAATGAGATATATCATTTTGGAAATGTGGTATATCATTTTGGAAATGCAATATGTCATTTTAGAAAAGGGATATGTAATTTTGGAAATGGCATTTATTATTTTGGTAATGGGATATATCATTTTGGAAATGGGTTATATCATTTTGGAAATGGGTTATATCATTTTAGAAATGGGATATTTCATTTCGGAAATGTGATATATCGTTTTGGAAATGGAATATGTCATTTTAAAAATGGGGTATATCATTTTAGATATGAGATATATCATTTTAGGAATGAGATATATCATTTTAGGAATGAGATATATCATTTTGTAAATGGGACATATCATTTTGGAAATGGGATATGTACATGAGCAGAAGTTCAACTATTTCCCTTCCATCGCAGTGAATTTAGAACAGTTTCTTCACACATGGAATTCGTATTAATATTGAAAATAAATTTCCTTCTGTCGAGGCATCTTGATTCTTTCAAAATCCATTTCGGGTTTATTGTTAAAGTGCAAATTAGCGTCATTGCCATCCGTTGGAAAATGGAGTCGTTGAACCGTGCTCGTGTTGACTGAGAGATTTACTTTTGAATCATACAACGGTCGAATCAGCCAACAAGAGAGAATCACTTAAATGTTCTGCAAGAAAGAAGCAGAGGCAGAACAAGCGGGTAAATTTAGGAACGCAGAATATGTCCCCCTCCCCAGACAGAAAACTAGAACAACGCAGCAAGACGGATTTGGATAGAAACGATTGTAATACGGTAAAAAGAATGGACATAATCTTTCGAAACTGCAGCGGAGGCTTACATCTCAGGGATTCGGAGACGTAACATCGCATTAGTTTATGTCATGAATTATTTGCGCTTTGGGAAACCAATTTTAATGACGAATGCATTATACTAACTAACCATACTTTAAATATACTCTTAATTTTGACCTTTGAGAATCACATCTTCGTTTCACGTAACTTCTTCATGAAAAAAAAAAGCTTTCCAGCAGTGACTGCTATAATAGTGATGAAATATTATTAGGTTACCAAATGAGTGATTTCCGTTTTTAAGAAACAATTTTAATAACGAAGGTAACACACAAAATGACCACACGTTAAAACTGAAAAGATTGTTTTGGATTCATCATGCAGATTAGCGTTCTTTACTCAAGTTATTTGTCAGAATCGAAAAATACCATTTTTCTCGTTTTAGAAGAGTTTTATCATATACATACATATATATATATATATATATATATATATATATATATATATATATATATATATAGCCCGGCACCTGCACATGAGCACATTTTGAAGGGCAGAATACAGAGACCTTTTCCTATCTATCTATCTATCTATCTATCTATCTATCTATCTATATATATATATATATATATATACACACACACACACACACACACACACACACACATATATATATATATATATATATAACACTCTTCTAAAACGAAGTGTCCTGAGAATTGCATTTAGCATGGAACAGTCTGTCGCCTCTGAGTGTTGACTTAAATATTCACTTTTATATTTACATACGCTCTATCTCCGATATTGAGCACTTTATCCCATAAATATTGCACACCTTAAACCTATATTTCTTCACACACACAGACATGTATATATATATATATATATATATATATATATATATATATATATAGATAGATAGATAGATAGATAGATAGATAGATGAAATGAATTAAATCCGACAAATATTTTAATATATTTTTTGTTTATAAGTTATTTTTATGGATGCAACTTATTTGAGTAAATGTTCTATTTTAAACAGTAATATTTGTATTACCGGCCTGAATATCCGAGAAGTTTCTTAGAAAATAGGCGTTCTCTCTGTGTCGAATTTTCCATTTTTATTTAGATTTACTTCGTTACTTAAAAATCCAAAACTGAAATGAATAAAAAGGCAATTAAACAAAATAATATAAAAAACAATAAAATAAATTAACCCATACAAAAAATATACAAATTAACAAACCACCCCCGTTAGAACAGACGAAATAGAATAAATATAAATAAATAATAAAATACATGAAAACAAGTAAAAATAAACAACACAAATAAAGTAAATAATAATAAAAAAATTAACAAACCAATCCCGCCTAAATAATCGTTAGAATAGACTACAACAACCAATCTAAATTGTACAAAAAAATTGCTATAACTACTATATTTCGATAAAAAAAACAAAAAACAAAACATTATTACTTCACTCAAAACGCGAAAACCAAATAGAGTAAATAAAAATACGCAAAATAAGTAAATAAATAGAGTAAAAAGTAATCCAAATAAATAAATGAACAAAGTAACAAATTGTCCCCGGTAAAATAACCGTTAGAACTAATAAAAATAAGCATAAATAAGCAAAAACATAGAAATAATAAATCCAAATAAATAAATTAAAAACTGCACCCCCGCCAAAATAACAGAATAGACTACGGCCAGCAATCTAAACATTGAATGAATAAATAGCTTTAATCATCTTCCCAGACCAAGACTAACTATTAAATAAGCGACCTAAGCAAATCCCTCCAAACTTTTTACTACGTTATTAAAACATCAAAAACCGAAAAGAATAAATCATACAAAATGAAAATCAAATCAAATCAAATAAATTATCCCAAACAAATAAATAAACAAACAAGCCACTCCCGCAAAAATAACCGCCAGAATAGATTACCCACAATGCACCGCTGAACCATATATATAGTCGAGGAAACATTTACCCCTGATACTCTCTTCTTTCCCACCTCGTTCTCTTTCTTATTTGTCTTCTTACTTCTCATTTTACTCTTTCTTTCTTTTTTCCGTTTTTTCTTTTCTTTGCTTCAGCCTGGCTTTTAAAATTAGTCTTAAGCCAGTTCCATTTTGATTTTTCCTGTTAACCTGATGGATACACAATTCCGGAAAATCCTTGTTGAAAACACAACTATACTTAAACATGAAAACAATAAACAAATACTAAAAATTCTTAAATCTATATACATAAAACATTTGAAAACTAACCAGAACGAAATAAACTATGAAATCTCCACAAATATTCTTAAATAGGTACATTTGGTAACAGAGGCCATTGGTTTATACCAACGGCTTCCCATACTTAATACTTATCGAATTCACTCTCGCGTGGCCATGTGTGAGGTCATGAGCTGCGGTGCGATTTTTGCTTCCAGCGTCTTATATGCACGAGTTTGTCGTTGCTTGGAAATTTTCACTGAAAACAGAACCAGACTATCATCACTGTTTCGTGTATTGCTTAATATATTGTACGGTAATTGTCATCTTTGATAATGGCTTATTTAAGCCGAAAGCTTAGATAGGATTAAAAATATGTATGAATATTGTGATTTTCTACGTTTAATTATAACTTTATTAAGCTTATCAGACAATATGAAAAGAATTTACATAAAATAAATAGACAACGCTTGTCTATATTATTTAATGAAACATGCATCAATACATATATATATATTAGTGGTCAATATATATATATATATATATATATATATATATATATATATATATATATATATATATATATATATATATATATGTATGTATGTATGTACGTATATACAGAAATTCCCAAGTGGATAGAATCCAGGTATAACATTTTTTATAACATTTTTTACAGATCATTTTTATCGCAAATACAAATAAAATTATAATTTTTTTAAAGTGCACACGAACTTTATGGACACCCTGTGTGTGTGTGTGTATATATATATATATATGATGGACTCTCCCGTCGAACTCTACGTATGAGGG
Organism: Acanthosepion esculentum; assembly: GCA_964036315.1. Taxonomy (NCBI): domain Eukaryota; kingdom Metazoa; phylum Mollusca; class Cephalopoda; order Sepiida; family Sepiidae; genus Acanthosepion; species Acanthosepion esculentum. The sequence continues at coordinate 83,147,569 of OZ038511.1, read as the reverse complement.
TCAGACAGATCAGTTCCCAGAAACTGAAAGCCCGACACCCACACAGGACTTGATTATAGTGGTGAAGGCCTTGTGCAGGGCCATCCACACTTTTTGGAGGGACGAATACGGGGACCTGGTGCAACGAATGCCACAGGGTCCCCAAACGACCCTCCGCAGGTTTTGAATTCAGAGTTGTCCTTCTCCTAGACCAGTTGCCATCCAAGGCTATAGAACCCAGTCTGTCCTGCTATTTGCCCATAGTTGGAGGGAGAAGAAGAGGATTCACACCTTTCCCAAGGTGTATATCTGTCACTCTCTCTCTCTCTCTCTATATATATATATATATATATATATATATATATATATATATATATAGAGAGAGAGAGAGAGAGAGAGACAGACAGACAGACAGACAGACAGACAGATATACACTGTTGTCTAGTCTTCGGTGGTGTTAGAGTATTTAACTTTATTTCTCTGATCTTCGTCTTCTCTTTTGTTCAATCTTCTTTTGTCCAGATGTTGCATTGATGACTCAGTCTAATAATTTAAAATGACCAATGGAAAATAAGTCGGAGTGGAAAGCCGAAATGCAAAGTCGATAAATATCATATAAAAACCGTGCCAACATGGTCTCAAATCCGTGTCAGTTTGTGGCAAAGACCCCAACTCAAACGAAAGTCTGGCCTCATCAAAATGATTCTGATGCTAACTGGCAAATCCCCTGAAGAGATTATTGTTCTGCGATGCTGTTAGTTTCCTCTCTGGCCACCCGTTTTACAAAGCGCTGCGGTCTGCATTGTTTCTCATCTTTTCTCTGTATCTTTCAACCGCAGTCTCTATTTGACATTATACAGAGTGCGATGGGTAAATGATCGCCATTTTATATTTATTAATTTTGCGCATGCGCGTTGTTTGTTTTTGATTTTGTCGACTGCACATTACAGTAGGCTCATTTTGGCACCGTCTGTGAGAAAAAAGGTCACCATGATAAAATTCCTCCCTCCATAAACTTGGAAAAGGCATGTTGTACTGCATGGCATTGGCGCCAAAATCTCCAAGACGAACATAGTTGGGTGCCAATCTAAAGGCAGTGCAGAGGATTCGAAAAGAGTTGGATGAGTTTAATGGTGATTACGAAGGTGATTGGAGTCATCACTTGTGATGACGACTTTACACCTCCATTCATCTTCCCACAGAGCCTCAGACTCGGAGGCCTACATCTTGTGCCATGAGGAGGTAGTGCTGCCTTGGGATCAAGAGGGTGGCTGCTGCAAGACTCTCTGTCTGGCAACCGGACTGTGCACCATGCCACACAAGCAGTAGAAACCAGTCATGTCTTTCATCCGATTTCTGAGGATGGTCAAGCGTAGACGATTTAACAATATCTCTCTTTATACCTAGCTTGAATATCCTGGGGCTGAGGTCGGAGTCTCGAAGGGTGATACTCGATCTTGACATTCAGAGCCTGCGAGTGCATATATATTTATTTTGCAAGAGACTCGTTTCCATTTTTCGAGGAGGTTTGATGTCTTCTCAGCGTTTCAGGAGGGCCGCTCTAGGGGCGTTTCTTGGCCGGTTTTGTGTCGTGGATGCTGCCATAAAGCAGAAGGCGTTTCGTCTCATTGTGAGTTTATGCGCCCACTGACGATCAAGGTAGCGATAGGTCTCTCTTCGGCGAATCGATCCGTTTCTGACGTCATCTCGTCGGGTAATTTTAGCGGGTGACTGGAATGCCATCCTCGATCCCGATATAAATTGCACGGGAACTAGATTGGGTACTCAAAACCTGGATGAAAATCCATTTCGGGACTTTATCGACCGAATAGATCTTGTCGATAAATTCAGGGACGAGATTCCTCGGGAGGTAGTGTTGCCTTGAACTTATAGAGGTGGCTCGGCTTCGGTGTGCCGTACAAGCTAAATTGACCTAGATTTATTTAGAAGAGACGACTTTGAACTCTTAGGGTGTCCAAGTTCCTATTCCATAGTTTATTCGGATCATACGCTTGTCCGGGTTCGTCTATACATAGACAAGACTAGAATTAGCATGGCTGGGTACTGGAACTTCAACATACTGGAAACTAGTGGTAGGCCTACGTTAAAGATAACATTAGTTCGTTTACTGTTGATTATATTAAATTATATATATATATATATATATATATATATATATATATATATATATATATATATAATTGTTTATTTAAAAATTATAACATAAATATGTTATAAAATCACTACGGTGTCTTATCAAGACTAAAGGGTTTTAAAAGTTTATATATATATATATATATATATATATATATATATATATATAGGTAACTATACTCGTGTCAAAAAACCTTCGAATTCTTGGTTTAACAATAGCCAAATCAATCACGAAGGGAAAAAAAGCTTTGAAAAAAGAAAGAGCCAGGAACATGAAAGTCTGTCGAAAATAATCGCACAGATACAGGTTCAAGGCCCAAAGAAAAAAACCCGATACGAGTAAACAACTAACTAAAGAGCACGATACAAGCGTAGAGCAAACCTTGTCAAACCTAATGAGCCAGGGTCGGCTGGCTAAAGAGGCAACAGCAAACGGCGTGTATATAGACGACGACCAAGACAACACCACGTGACCAAGGAAAAAAAAAGAAAGAAAAAGAAAGAGAAAAAGAAAAAGCGACACTGTGGGGGATGGGGTATAGATTTATTCGAATAACTATATATATATATATGTTTGGGCAGCAATCTAGCTTTTAAACATCTTGCGATAAATATACTAGACAAGGACGATTTAATTATGTTTTTATTGTACATAATTGCCGATGTCCCGATCGCTTTCGGCCATTTCTTTAACCATTTTCAAGCGCATGGGACAATGAAATGTTATGGAATTTTTCTGTACTCCCTTACAAAACGGAAAACGTCAGAATGCTTGAAAAACTAAATAAAAAAATCATTAAATCTTCCTTGTCTTCCATATTTAAAAAAATGAAAATAACACTGGATAAAGTGTGTGCTTATCGATGGGGAGTCTACTCCGATGGGGATTAAATACTGATCTGTGTTTAGTTTTCTTTTTATAGCAACAATGTCGATACCTTTTGATCAGACCTCACGTATGTGTGTATGTGTATCAGGGAGAGAGAGAGAGAGAGAGAGAGAGTGAGAAAGAGAGAGAGTGATTTAACTGGCTCGAGAGCTTCATTCTTTGATCATTAAATTACTGCCAAATTCATACCCTTAAATAGACTTATTCATCTGTCTGACGATGTTCCTATCCAAGCCATCAACTATTTTTAAATCCCCATTACCAACTTGCATCCTTATCTTATTTTCCATTTCTTAAACAACACCAGACAATCCTCACAGACCATCTTTTCCTAAATCTTTTGTTCTGTAATTTGGTTTCTTATTTTTTAAAAGAATATATCCCTTATTGTAGACTATAATAATTTCTTCTAAGCCGCCATTTTCTTGCTGTTAGAGTTTTCCAATTTTTCTTGCCTATCATTGCATATTTTTCCATAAAAAAACATTTCGCAAAAAGACTTTTTTGCTATTTTCTTTTATCCTAACATCTTAAATATTTTGCGTTATGGCTTTTTTTTTGCAACTTCAATTTTTTTTTCTTTTCATCCTTGTCCGTTTTTGTTGACCGCCATATTTCTCGTTCCCAACATATTTTCGCTTCCTGAAGAACGTCTTCTCGTTACGCTGTCTCTTAGTTTACCTAGACGCGTTTGGCTTGCCCCTCTTTTACTGTAATATATTTTCGTCCATTTCTCCCGCATTATCGTTTTTCTTAATATAAACTCTTCTTTTTCTTCATCTCTGCTCTCATTTTGTTTTAAGTTCTCCAATTTGTTTTTCTCTGTCTTTCCTAAATTAGGAAAGAAATCGGAAACCAAATGGGTAGGGGGTAAGAATTCTTCTATTTTTTCTATGCTTGCTTTCTGCATCTTTTCCACATTAACATCTTTTTAATCTTTCACCAATGTATGTATTCTTTCTTTCTTCCTCACTGAAATGTGTTCTTTCTTTTTTATATTCTTCATCAAACGTCTTCTTCCTCATTCATTCTTTTCCCGCCCCTTATTTCGTTTTACTAAATCTTGTCAAGATTTTGTTATAATTACCTTCTTCTTCTTCTTCTTCTTCTTCTTCTTCTTCTTCTTCTTCTTCTTCTTCTTCTTCTTCTTCTTCTTCTTCTTCTTCTTCTTCTCCGCCTCCTCCACCTTCTCCACCTCATTTTTCTTCTTCTTCTTCTTCTTCTTCTTCTTCTTCTTCTTCTTCTTCTTCTTCTTCTTCTTCTTCTTCTTCTTCTTCTTCTCCGCCTCCTCCACCTTCTCCTCCTCATACTTCTTCTATTTATTCTTCTTCTCCTCCGCCTTCTCCTCCTCCTCATACTTCTTCTTCTATTTCGTCTTCTTCTACTCCACCTTCTCCTCCTCCTCCGCCACCTTCTCCTCCTCATTCTTCTTCTTCTTCCTCTTCTTCTTCTTCTTCTTCTTCTTCTTTGAGCCGTGTCCCTTCAGGACGTTGGTGATCATGGCTGTCTGATATTTTTCATCCATCGTAGCCCCTAATAAATTTTGTCTTGGTATCTCTCGTAATCCCTGTTCTATTGACTATTCAGGCATGCTGATTCTTCTTCTTTTACCTGCCGTGTCCCTTCAAGACGTTAGCGATCATGGCTCTCCACAATTCCCTGTCTTTTGTAGCTCGTCTTTTTAACGTCTTTTCTATTGACTGTACTGCTAACCATTTACACGAGCGCATTCCTCTTCTTTACTTCTTTTTTACTCTTTATTTTCTGGTACATCAACTTATTTCAAATTTTGATTATTATCTTTCAGTATTAGTAGTACTGTCATTTTTTTTCTTTTATTATTATTATTATTATTATTATTATTATTATTGTTGTTGTTATTATTATTTTTATTTCCTTTGATATCTGGCGTTTACAAATTTCTTTCCAGGTCCCGCCCAGGGACCTAAGGTTAGAAATGGCATCATGACACTTTCCACTGCAAAAAAAAAAAAAAATAATAATTACATAGATAAAGCCCTTCGTAAAGTGTGGGCTGTACCTGTCAGAACAATTTTTTGTATCTCTTTGAGGCATGGACTTCCAGGGATCCCTTCAATCAGCCTACTGGAATCTTTTCCAACCAGTCTAAGGGCTCCAACTACAACAGGAATTGTTGATGTTCCCATGTGCCACATTTTTGAGATTTCTATTTCAAGGTCCTTGTATTTTGACAGTTTTTCGAATATCTTCAAAGACACATTGCAGTCTGCAGGGACTGCCATATCAATAAGAAGGCACTTATTTTGTTTGTGGTCTTTAATAACAATGTCTGGGCGGTTGGCTTTGATTGTTCTGTCAGTGTGTATTGTGTAGTCCCATAGAATTGTAACAGGTCCTATCTCCGTAACCGGGTCAGGGTGGTGTTCGTACCAATTTCTTCCAGTTTCCTTCCCATAGGAGTTGCAAATTTTCCAATAATTTATTATTATTATTATTAATATTATTATTATTATTATTAACTTTTGTCCACCATTATTAATTTCTTGATAGTAATTAACTTTCTTTTTAAATCATTTCACTCCAAGCAATTCGATAAATCCACTAAGACGCAAGAAGATACTGAGTTTAGAATAATATGAGAAAAACATTATTGGGGAGAAAGCTCTGAAAGAACAATAATTAAGAAGACAGAAGTTAGCGACTGACATTGAATTTAAATACTTAAAGATCAAAGTTCACTGGAAACCAAAGAGCGAAAGAGAGTTCCCCAAATGATAAGTTCTGTCGTGTCCACTAAAATATCAAATACAATATTTATAAACCAATCAATGAAGGGCTTACAACTTAAAACACACCAATGAAAACATAGAATACAAATCAATCATTTACACATGCTCGCTAGTTCGTATATACATTGATTTCCTCTAGCTTTCAATATGCGATGCCTGTGTCAAATTAGTTTGGGTAGACCTACTAAAGTAAAGATTGTGCCTCCTAAAGGAAACGAGGCATTACCTTTTTTTCCCTGATGGAAATGCTTTCTGTAGCTGTAACGTTCCTTACCTCTGAGAAATGCGGAAAAAATATCTGCGATGTCTCGTAGCGTGTGGGCTGATTCATTATAACCAGCGTTTCGTCACCAATGACTGCCGGCCTACAGCAACTTTTTCGGAAACAAACAAACCGGTTACGAAAATGAGCACACATCAGGCTGCGCCTGTATTTGTTTTGTGCAGCTGTGTTTGGAGGTTGAAAGCGGTCGAAAGATGTAAATAATTCTTCTATGTAGCGTGTCTTTTCAAGACGTAGGCGATCATGGCTCTTCACAAATTCCTGTCATAGCATTAAGTAAATCTTGTTTTTTGATATCTCCCCTAAAACGGCGGAGTAATGGACAGCGGCTCGGATTGAGGAATCGGAGAGCCGAGTTCGAATTCCAGTCGAATCCATTACATTCACTTACGTGCTAATACCCTTGGGAAAGGTGTGAATCTTCTTCTAGGTTTTCCCGGAGGAGTAATGGATAGCGGCTGAGATTGAGGAATCGGAGAGCCGAGTTCGAATTCCAGTCGAATCCATTACATTCACTTACGTGCTAATACCCTTGGGAAAGGTATGAATCCTCTTCTAGATTTTCCCGGAGGTGTAATGGATAGCGGCTGGGATTGAGGAATCGGAGAGCCGAGTTCGAATTCCAGTCGAATCCATTACATTCACTTACGTGCTAATACCCTTGGGAAAGGTATGAATCCTCTTCTAGATTTTCCCGGAGGTGTAATGGATAGCGGCTCGGATTGAGGAATCGGAGAGCCGAGTTCGAATTCCAGTCGAATCCATTACATTCACTTACGTGCTAATACCCTTGGGAAAGGTGTGAATCTTCTTCTAGGTTTTCCCGGAGGAGTAATGGATAGCGGCTGAGATTGAGGAATCGGAGAGCCGAGTTCGAATTCCAGTCGAATCCATTACATTCACTTACATGCTAATACCCTTGGGAAAGGTATGGATCCTCTTCTAGATTTTCCCGGAGGAGTAATGGATAGCGGCTCGGATTGAGGAATCAGAGAGCCGAGTTTGAATTCCAGTCGAATCCATTACATTCAACTTGGGGAAGGTATGAATCCTCTTCTACTAAGCTATGGGTAAATAGCAGGACAGACTGAGTCCTATATCCTCGGATAGGAACTGGTTTATTTTTCTACCGCAGAAAGAAATGGTAACCTACTGCGGGAAAAATTCTGCCTCGTCAGTCATGTATCGAAAGATGGCACCTGAATGACTTCAAATTTTGTTTTGCCTTCCATTTACTCAAGCTCACTAAGTATGCTACGCGCTACTTTTCCTCTATCTCTGACTCTATCCGTCTTGTGAGTATCAGATTATCCGAGCCTTCTTTTCTCATTACGTGTCCTAGAGATCTCCACTCTCTTTTTCTGATGTTAAGTATATTTTTCCTTTTGTTCCGATTTTCTCGTAAACACCATCGTTGTTCGGTCCATGGTATCGTCTGCAGCTTTTCTGTAGATGCAAATTTTTGTTGGTTCATATATCTTCTTCATCATTGTTTTTTACTCCTCTAGCAGTGGAGACTTCAGGGGATATTGGCCCTCGCTCGATGGTGTTCCTTCGGAGGATTGGCGCGATTGCGTCTCGATTAAGAAACGAGCTTCGCGAAACGGAGTGGCTCTTGCAGCGTGTCTCATTGGCGATGTTTCGGGGTAATGCTTTCTCCATCATTGCGGCTGGCAGAGGATAGAAAAAATTGTTTATAGTTACGTTCTTTTGGAATTGTCATCATTGGTCGACTGAACTTGCTTTGTTTCAATGACTTTCTTTTTTTTAAGCTTATCACCCCAAGCAAGGCTGGAGGCCACTAGCACGCAAGGGGTTACAGAAAGTTTGGAGGAAGAGCAGATAGGAGTGGTAAAGGAGAGGACGTGGAGAAATATAGTGGATCGATCAAGGCAAGGGGGTTACAGAAGATTTTGAGCGAGAGCAGATAGGAATGAAAGGTGAAAGGATGTGGAGAAGGGAAGTGGATAGATCATGGCAACTGGAGATGTCGATTGACGTTACACTTAAATAGTTGGAGATTGTATTTTTCAGGGAAACAGGAATAGGGAAGGGAGTTCCACAGGCGAGATGTGCGAGACATTTTTGTTTTGTTATTATTAGTTACGTTGTTCAATAAATGATTTTAAAAATTCTTTCAAAAAAAAAGAAAAAAATATGAGATATTATCCAACAGTTCATTCCGCTTGTCTTTATCTTTTCTAACTTATAATATTTTGCACCACTGCAATTGAAATTCAAATATAAGCATATCGTATTAAGGATTCAATTCGTGAATTCGGGTAATAAAAGATTCTAGTTTTTTGTGTCTCTCTTTGCAATGCGTGATATACACAGTGATTAAAAAGTATCTCCTTATATTATCTATGAATTTCCAGCCAGAAGTCCTGACGAAACACTCCGTGACTTTTTTTTGTTTTTTTGGAGATGGTTAAAGATGCAAGTCTAGTATACCAAACCAATACTTGGGAAGGGCTTGAAGGGCGAATACAAGAATCTATATCTTCCGTACCACGAGTGTTCTTGGTGAAATCAGTTGAAGCGATTCCTGGGTGGCACAAGAAGTTGGTGCCCATAACAAATTTTAAATAAAACTTCAAGTTAAACGCTATCCTCTCATATCAAGTTGTTGTGATAATTATAGTTAATAATTAAATTATAAATATTTTAAATTGTGGGATTACTTTTCAGTCACCCTGTATGTATGTAAATACACTAATTTTATACTATAGGGGTTTTTTATTTACTACTTTAATAAAAACGCCGATCAAAATAAAAAATAAAAATAAAAATATATATAAGATAAAAAATAAAAATAAAATTAAATAAAAACAAGCAAAATAATTTGACACAAATAAATAAATAAACATAAACGGTAAAATAACCGCCAAAATAGACTACCCACAATGCACCACTAACCCGTATATATAAATAGCCGAGAAAAATAACAGCACTCGTGGCCTGACGATTGCATCTATCATGAAACAGACTGTCGCCTCTAAGTGTTGACTTATATGTTCACTTTTATATTTACACACGCTCTATCTCTGATATTGAGCACTTTATCCCATAAATATAGCACACTTTAAGACTATATTTCTTCATATATATATATATATATATATATATATATATATATATATATATATATATATATATACATATATATAGATAGGTAGATAGATAGATAGATAGATATGACAATACAGGGATAGATAGAGTCCTATACAGATAGATAGATAAGAAATTAAATAGATAGATCGATTGATAGATGGATAGATAGGAATAAAGTGATATATATATATATATATATATATATATATATATATATATATATATATATAGATAGATAGATAGATAGATATGAAAATAGAGATAGATACACATATACATACATACAGAGAGATAGATATGAAGAGACATAGATAAATTGATGAATAGAAAGATAGATATATATAGAGAGAGATATGTAAATAGATAGATAGATAGATATGAAACTACAGATATAGATAGGTACAGAGAGATAGAGAGATATTAAAAGAGATAGATAGCTATCTAGCTAGCTAGCTATCTAGCTAGATATGAAACTACAGATATAGATACAGAGAGATAGATAGATATGAAGAGACAGATTGATAGATAGATATATAGAGAGATATGAAAAGAGAGAGACAGAAAGATAGATGCTAAAAAATGAAAATTACGGAATAAAAATAAGAACATTATTATAATCGAATACTTACCAAAAGAAGGAATGAGACGAAAGAACACGTCCATAATATATATCAATAAATTGACAAAAGAAATAAAAAGTTTTAAAATCCCCGAAGTATAAAATGTCATAATTCTAAGAGAGCAGACCGTTTTCTCCCCCAAAATTTTTTTATTTTTTTATTTTTTTATTTTCCTTACTAAAATTCATTTCATTGCTTGCACGTCCGACTCTAGTTTCACTGTTCGATTTTGCATTTACGACCTGATCTTTGTTCACGTTTCGTTTTACATCACTTAAATATTTTGGTCACTTCGTGATCTAATCCCGTCTCATTATTTAACGTTGGACCTATTTTTTTTCCTTCTTCCTCTTGGTTAAAAGTGGAGAAAAATTATTTCCCATTTTTTGCTTCTTTTTTGTTTTTTGTTTTTTTTTGGTCTTTAATTTTCTCCTCGTGCTTGACATAACTTCGACTCACAAATGGATTAAATTTGCGCGGATATGATTTTTTTTTTTTTTTTTAGATTTAGCTTCCGTTTCTGCGCATGCGCAGCTCAACGGTGCGTGTGACGAGAGAGAAGGTATGTTAAAATGTCGGTTTATAAAGAAATGCTTGCGAGAAGAGTGCGAGATTCAGTTTTTAAACAGAAAGGATTTCGCTCCCATTTGTGTCCTTTTTACGACAAATACCCGTTAAATTTTCACGGTTTTTACTATTTTTTCATTCTTTTGACGACACTTATTTTTGTTTTTTTAAAATTAACGATTAAACAAGATATTTAAAAATAAAATTTCCTTATTGCATCGTTGAATATTTGAGCTTAGCGACTTTGACAAAACATTACAATAACAATCATATACATGAACGGTGGTCATTATTTAAGCAAGTCAGATGGTTCTTTGAAAATATTCGCAGTTGACAAGGTTCTTGAATTCACTGAAACAGACGTTAAACATATAAAGCTGTAATAGTCTTCGCTATTTTCCCTTCCGTTTCTTTTTTCCCCTCTCAATCTAAACAGCCATTTTGATATATCTTTCCTTCCGTTTATCTTCGGAATCAAACATGAATGTCTCGTTATTTATCGAATAAAATGACGGCGTAACGTTCGTTTTAAATAACTACCTTAGGAAATAAGTAATTAGGGGTAGAATATGATGTCTTCTAATAGAAAAAGAGACTTGTATCACCTTACATTTATTAGAACAAGGAAACCTAAGGAGCCTCAGGGCAGATAACATACTCACCCGGCTACTCTTTGATAATGTGATCAATGTAGATGATATAAGGGTCTTGATGGAATGCGTAGATGCTGGGAAAAATCCAAAGAAGTGTCCATAATGTTATTAATCTAGACCTGGCATCTCAACTTCAGTTACATTCCAACCACCGTAACCAGGGACTCCACTGCCTTTTCTATATGTCCGTATTAGTTTTTTTTCTAATGAGCTTCTTTCCTTAGTACCAAGATTGAATGAATATAAGCGTACTACTAGATTGGTAAGTATGGCACTGCTTTTTTCCTGTTGAACTATCACGATATAACAGTAAATTATTTTCTAAGGGTTTCATTTCACGCTCTTCTGGCCTGTGGGACACTTTTTCGATTTCATCATTCCATGCGACCTACGATTTACGAAAAAAAGGTAAATACAACGTCAATCGCCATCTTCTGTCTTCCTGAAACCTGTTCTTTTACTGTCCTTAATCCTCACTAAACACTTCTCATTCTCTTTCACTCACAGTAATCTCTTGCGTCTCAGTGGCATTATCGCCATCTTCTGTCTTCCTGAAACCTGTTCTTTTACTGTCCTTTCTCCTCACTAAAGTCTTCTCATTCTCTTTCACTCCCAGTAATCTCTTGCGTCTCAGTGGCATTATCGCTACCTTCTGCCTTCCTGAAACCTGTTCTTTTATTGTCCTTTCTGCTCACTAAAGTCTTCTCATTCTCTTTCACTCCCAGTAACCAATTGCGTCTTAGTGACTTTATCGCTATCTTCTGTCTTCCTGAAACCTGTTCTTTTATTGTCCTTTCTGCTCACTAAAGTCTTCTCATTCTCTTTCACTCTGAGTAACCTCATGCGTCTTAGTGACATTAACGCCATCTTCTGTCTACCTGGATCATGTTTTCTATTGCCTTTCTGCACAACGATTTTTTAGTTTCTCGTTCACTCCCAGTAAAGAATTACGTCTTAGTGGCATTATCCCCTTGCTTGGGATGGAAATGCAATCTACTGTTTCACTCGGCTACCCAGCACTTGGGAAGTAATCGAAACCATTGTCTTCAACTGCGAGATGATGTGATTCCCATGAAGATGGTCTTTTATTTTTTGATTCAGGAAGACGATCTCACACGGCGAGTTCCGTGATACGCATCATCGTAGGTCGCGGTGATATATGACATTATTCCCGCTTCTCTGATCGGTTTCAAGAAGCCGGATATCTGTGGGTTGCTGTAGTTGACGAGTTGAGATGGAAGACTGGAAACTGGCATGTAAATATTGTCAATACGTATTCAGGAGAATTGCGAATCTTATAATTTGGCGCTTGCCGCGTTCCATTAAATTAGGTCGCCTTCCAATTATGTCCGGCATAAGTGTGCTGAGAAACACTTAGTATCCTCTCCCCCTCTCCCTCTTTCCCTCAGTTTCTCTCTCCATATATATATATATATATATATATATATATATATATATATATATATATGATGAAAATGTGGAAAAGACAAAGCAAAATCCGAATATGTGAGTTTACTGTTTTTTATTTTGTTTTTTGTTTTTTCTGTCAACGTCATACGTTTCGGTCTAATAGACCATCTTCAGGACATGGTTAATGGAGACATATTTATATTAAATTTAAGTTAAATGAAGAGACGATATATACAGGACTAGTCAGAAACAGAAAATTCTAAAGTCAGAGTTCTCTTTCTTGGATTCGGTTACTAGTCCTGTATATATCGTCTCTTCATTTATATATATATAACATGTGAATTTGGGCAGCAATCCTTCTTTTATACAAGTTTCTTTAAAAGCTACTGAAAAAGGAATGCTGTTAATATTTTTATTTAATTCTTATTGTGTTCTCATATTTTTTTCTTTTCTATGTATTTATATATATTATATATTTATATATAAAAATTTATATATTTATAAAATATATATTTATAAAAATATATATATTTATATTTTTTACAGATGTAGAAATTGTCCGAATACATAAAAAAAATCCATACATTCAGTTAAAAGTAAAATGAAAATAATTCTTTATTATGGCGTTGTGGTGTCCTCCTTCTAAAGAGTCAATGTTGGACTCTTCCGCCTACTATAAGATTAGTAGGAGAGAAGGCCTTTGGGGGAACAATCGAGTAGATTGAACGCTGGTCAATCAACACCCACTCACTGGTCGTGTAATACACTTTTGCAGTACTTACTGTTTAATATATGATATATCTGGAACACTTGCATTGTTATTTCTTTAGCCATTTCCTTGGTCACAAGAAATGGCTAAAATAATAACCGAAAACGCTTGGACATAGAGACGATTCCCACAATTTCTATCAACCTTATACCCGGAAAAGAAATAAAGGATAAGAACACAAGAATAATTAAATTAAAAATTTAACCGTACTACCTTGTCAGTCGTTTTTAAAGGAAACTAGTATATATATATATATATATATATATATATATATATATATATATATATATATATATATACATATATTTAAATAAAAATAAAAAGAGACCACTTTAAGGTTCCATGTAATAAATTATTTCACCACAGCCCTTTTAAAGGACCGCGGATCATCAGACTTTACTTCCAAAGATTGAAACGAAATTATTAGCTCTGATTTACATTGAGCTCTCTGGATTTTATCCTCCTTGGGTCTACCCATACGGATTACCTAGTTTTTCATAAACTATATATATATATATATATATATATATATATATATATATATATATATATATATATAGTTATTGATCCTCAACCACATGTTACATCTGTCTAAGTATGCAAAACACCTGCAGACCTCGTGAGACACATGCGTATTCACAGAAATTGTTTATTTAAATCTGCAACGAGAGGTTCCATCATATATATATATATATATATATATATATATATATATATATATATATATATATATATATATATATATATGTACAGTAGATGACATTGATTAAATCTCACAAATTAAATCATACAAACTGAAAAACCAAGAAATAAGCAGAATTATTATAGAGAGAAAGATAGATAGAATTTCAAAGTATTAATTCTTCATCGTCAAATCCCTTAAAAACACTGAGCCATTCGTCAGGCTATATGTGAAACTTGAAATCCGAAGATGATTACTTTGAAGTTGTATTTTCTGTTCATGCCTTATTTTTACGGACAGTATTAATGCATTTTAAAACAGCATTAATTACATTTACAGGCCTGAATATTCGAGAAATCTCGTACAAAATATACGTTCCCCGACCGGAATCGAACTTGTATCACATATATATCCGATTGTCATATACCCCAATGTGCTGTTAATCATTCAGCCACAGAGAACTTTACGAATAGCAAAGTCCAAATTACTGCTTATAAACACACATTGTCAACGATATTTCGTGATAATTCGTTTCTACTCGTAAACGTAATCTAACGTAAACATTAACAACATATTTGATGAAATGGATTAACTCCGACAAATATTTTTTATATATTTTCTGTTTATATGTTATTTTTATGGATACCACTTATTTGAGTAAATGCTCTATTTTAAACAGTATTATTTATAGTTAATGGCAGCGAATGATCGAGAATTTCGTCAGGCAATATGACGCTTTCCGTATGGGATACAAATTTGATTTCTGTCGGAGAATGCATATTTTCCCGAACAATCTTAGCCGCTAAATGTAATTAATACTGTTTAATTAAAACATAACATTTACTCAAATAAATTGTGTCCATAAAATTCACATATAAATAGAATACACACACACTTACACACATACACGCATATATACCCCAAAGAAACATATAAGTAGCTTCCCCTTCCCGCCTGCAAACATAGCCAAACAATCATAAATAGATCCAATTTTAAAAAAATAAAACAGTTTGTCTGATGATCGCAAAAGCGTGAAACTCAGGGTCATAATTCATATACGTACAACTTTTGTGTTTTTTTTTCGGTGGGGGGTAAGCCTACTTGGGGTGCCTCCAATCAGTCTAACTGAACCTTTTTCACTCAAACTGAGGACGCTAACTACAACTGGAATTGTTGATGTCCTCACGTGGCACGTTATTATTTTCTTTGGTTTCCTCGGATTTCGGGTGCATACCCATTGCTTTCCGGTTCCCGACCAGAGACCTTTTTTGAGGAAACACAATCACCCACCAAAAAACTAACATCACAAACATGGATAAACGCCTTCGTAATGTGTGAGCTGTACAGTTTTTTGTATTTCCTTAAGGCACGGGATAGCAGGATCCCTTCAGTGAGTTTTCAGAAGATTTTCCAATCAATCCAAGTGATCCATACTGCAAATCGAATTATTGATATCCTCGTGTACAACATTATTTAAATGTTCACTCCAAGTTCCTTGTAATTTGATAACATTTTGAAGATCTTCAAAGATACCTTCCAAGCTTCAGGGACTGAAATGCCAATTAGAAAGCACATTCTATAGATTATATATGTGTTACATATATATATATATATATATATATATATATATATATATATATATATATATATATATATATATGAGATAGTCCGTATATAAATATAAAATGTAGAATATTTATAAATTATTTATTCTTTTTCGATTTTTAAGTAACGTAGTCAAAATTTGTTTGTGTGTCTGCATTTTAAGAGGAGTTCTGCTTGGAAGGAAAATAGTTATAATAACCTTCCCAGACCAAAACAAACTACTAAATAAACGAGCAGAACTCATCTCAAACGGAAGACACGAAAACAAATTTTTACTACCATATTTAAAAATCGAAAACGAAAAAGAATAAATAAAAATAAATAAAAGAAAACAAGAAAAGAATAATTAAAATAAATTAAATTAAAAATAAATAAACAAAGCAAGAAATACTAAATTAATCCAAATAAATAAATAAAGTAATTAAAAAACAAATTCACAAATCACTCAAGACATAACATGCGTTAGAATAGATTACCCACAAAGTATCACTGTCCCTTATATATAAATAGCCGAGAAAAAACATAAAAATTAGAGGATATTTGATGTTTAATATTAATCAAATATTATGTTTATCATAAGGAATTGAAATCTAACCTGTCCTTTGTGTCAAATCTAATAATAATAATAATAATAATACTAATAATAATAATGAAATAAAAGTGACTGTTACTCTGTTTCACTGTTACAGTGAATTTCTTGTCTTGTTTGATTGTAATATGCGGAAATATTCGTGAATATGAAAGGATTATGATAAAAATAAGCAGAAATAATGTTTGTAATTTATTCAGTGAAACATACATACACACACACACAAACATATATATGGGTGTATATATATATATATATATATATATATATATATATATATTCATATACATACGGTTAACATGTGTATATCAAACTATATAAAATTATATATATATATATATATATATGAAGAAATATAGTTTTTAGGTGTGCTATATTTATGGGATAAAGTGCTCGTTATCAGAGATAGAGCGTATGTAAATATAAATATAAAAGTGAACATTGAAGTCAACACTTAGAGGCGACAGGCTGTTTCATGCTGGACGCAATCGTCAGGCCTCTGAGTGTTATATATATATATATATATATATATATATATATATATATATATATATATATCAATCGGTATGACACTATGCAACACAGTAATGCCGCTAAGACACATAGCGATTGCCATTGCATTTAAATATTTTCAGATTAGTGTTGGCTGAAAAACATAGAGCCGATAAGGAGACGGACGAGAATTTACGGCTACATCTAGCCAGCTCAAGTGTAAATTGATGAGATTTCAGCTCCAGTCTAATACTGCGCTTAAATTCATTCAGTCAAGATACAATAACGACGAGATCCTCCGAAAAATTACCATGAAATTATTAATAGAAAAGACAACCTTAAGCTAGTGGGAAAACGACTGAAGCCGGGCCGCCAGATCAGGCCCATTAATATTGCTGATTCTTCTTGGGATCTTATCAAAGATCTCAAGGTAAATAGCAGGGGCAACGGACCATATGTGGCAGCAATATTCTAAGCAGACTTATAGATATGTAAGATAGATTCTGCAGAAAAGAAATTGTCTCGCATGACAGTGAACCAACGTTCTTAGAAGCTATATATACTATATTGCGTTTACACACGTATTTGTTTGTGTGCATGTGTGTATATGTAGTGCGTTCATATTTGCTCACCCTTATCATTTTGCGTGTATGCATTTCCAAGCCTTTTAAACTTAAATATTTAAAATACATCGGCTTTCTTAATGGCTTGTATTTGATAAACGGTGCCTGTCAACGTCGTGGGCGTTACTGTCGAGCGAAACACTAATTTTTGGCTTCGTTTTAAAAACGTCCAGTGAAACGTGGTTATTAAAGACGCCAGTCCGGCCGATTGTTTTGCGTTTTTACAGATTTTTAATTCATCGAAGATTTAATGACTGGGACCTTACCAAAAAGCAACCGCTTCAGTCCTATTTCTTTTACAAAATGGATTTAGCGAGATAGAAGAAAGAAAAGATGCAAGATCGAAATATGATAAAAGTACATCTGAAAGAACTCTCTGAGATATTTTTTTAAGTAAAAAGAGGCTAAGTTCTAATAGCTAATACAAAAAAACAAAACAAAAAACCAAAAAAAAACCAGAGGCGACTAAAAATTTGTCTCGCATTCTGAAAGCTTTAAATGGTAATGATTATCCGAATCGCATTGGAATCTCTGGAAACCGTAAGAATAATAAACCTGGAAAAATATATACGAAACAACGAGGCTGGGAGTATAGTGGGGAAAAAACACGAGTGAAAGAGATAGGAATAGAGGTTGAAATCGAGCTTAGAGTCGACATTTTTATCGTCACTGAATGTCTCACGCTTATGGTCTTGTGCCAGGCGAAAATATAAAGAGGTGGAGGCTGATGTAGAAGAGTTGCGAAGGAAAAAATTCAACAGAGAAAGAAAAGAATCTAAGAAAAGTGTGAAACGTGGTAAAAAGCAATTATTTGGTTCGGGAAGAAGCAAATAGGATAGTTTATTCTTGCTTTTATACATATTTACTTGCTTCGAGGATAATAAATCTATATTGGTTAATTAAAGATCCTTAAATGTTGCCCGTTTATACTTGAGTCTATATTGTTTAATTAAAGATCCTTAAATATTGCCCGTTTATACTTGAATCTGTATCGGTTAATTAAAGATCCTTAAATATTGCCTGTTTTAACTTGAATCTATATCGGTTAATTAAAGATCCTTAAATATTGCCTGTTTATACTTCAGTCTATATTGTTTAATTAAATATCATTAAATATTGCCCGTTTATACTTGAGTCTATATAGTTTAATTAAAGATCCTTAAATATTGCGCGTTTATACTTGAGTCTATATTGTTTACTTAAAGATCCTTAAATATTGCCTGTTTATACTTCAGTCTATATTGTTTACTTAAAGATCCTTAAATATTGCCCGTTTATACTTGAGTCTATATCGGTTAATTAAAATTCCTTAAATATTGCTCGTTTAAACTTGCATCTGTATTGATTAATTAAAGATCCTTAAATATTGGCGGTTTTTTATTGATTCTATATTGTTTAATTAAAGATCCTTAAATATTGCCCGTTTATACTTGAGTCTATATCGGTTAATTAAAGATCCTTAAATATTGCCTGTTTATAATTGAGTCTATATTGTTTAATTAAAGATCCTTAAATATTGCCCGTTAAAACTTGATTCTATATTGTTTAATTAAATATCATTAAAAATTGCCCGTTTATACTTGAGTCTACATCGGTTAATTAAAGTTCCTTAGATATTGCTCGTTTATACTTGAATCTGTATTGGTTAATTAAAGATCCTTAAATATTGCCGGTTTTTTATTGATTCTATATTGTTTAATTAAAGATCATTAAATATTGCCGGTTTATACTTGAGTCTATATCGGTTAATTAAAGATCCTTAATTATTAACCGTTTATACTTGAGTCAATACCAGTTAATTGGATTTCCTTAAATATTGCCCGTTTATACTTGAGTCTATATTGGTTTATTGAACATTCTTAAATATTTGTATTTCGTACTTGAGTCTATATATTATTGATTTAGTTAAAGGTAATAATAGCAATTTACATTTGAGTTTTTAAGTATTTACTTGTTTTGGTGATTGGTAAATACAGATTTGTATCTATAAACATTCTCTTGATTTGGTGATGGGTATATAATCATTCGTTTTTGAGTCTATGAGCATTTACTTTCTTGAGTGATTCGTAAATATTGATCGTTTATATCTAAGTCTATAAAATTTACTTTGGATCGGGAACAGGTAAATATCGGTTGTGTTTATTTGGTTCTCTAAGCATTTATTTCGTTCAGGCATAGGTGAATATTCGTCGCTTTTACACGAATCTATAAGAATTTTCTTGATTCAGGTGATAGGTAAATATTAATTGTTTCTATTGTTCTCGTCCTGCTAAATATAATAAAAGTCATTTAAAATAAATTATTAAAAATGTTGGGATGATTTTAGAAATAAATATTTATGAACTCATGAAATACAGGAGTATCCTCGTGTAATTCTCTATCAGTAACTCTAAATGGCCCGTAAGGACTTGATAGGCCATTAAACAAACAAACCTAACTACGTGCCTATTGTAATAGAGTGGCTGGTTCGCCTATTGCCCGGTTCATGCATCTCTCGGGTCTTTTGAGTAAGATAAGAGGTTTATCCATCGTTTCATGTTTTGGAGTGGGTTTCCAGGTGCTTCTAAAGTCTACTTCAACTCTATATTGCTAACACTGGTTTGGTTTGTTTGGTTTTACGGTATATCAACCTCAATGGGTTATTTAATGCCGACAAATTTTTTTTATTGCTGGTAATATTTTTCTTCAAAAACCTATTCCTGGGAATATTTTTCCTTGAAGAAATCTATAGCTGGTCATTTTTCTTCTAAACAATGTATAGCTGTTTGTATTGCTGATATATATTTTTTTAAAGTATTGCTAAAAATAAATTTTCCTTCAAAAATTTATAGCTGGTAATAATTTTTTTTTGTTGCAAAGTATATCTGGTATTAAAACATTTTTACACAAGTTTGGGTGTTAACTATTTGGACCCTAAAAAGTGCTACCACTCTGAGTCAGGATGGACCTGGGAACATCGGCAATTAAGAGGTCGTTCCACGCTTCTCATGACCTCCTGATCAGAGGCCTTGCTGCTGGACGTAGTTTATCGTCTTACCCAGGACGCGGATGTAGTTTATCGTCATACGCAGGACAGACCTAACATTGGTTCTTTCTTACACTAATATAAGTCTACTTAGTCACCCTCTACCTTAAGTTGTTCTTGGGGCTTCTATTGGGTGAATATTAGTAAAATAAACTTTTACTTGCTTGTAGGATAGGTAATTATCGTTCGATTTTATTTAAGTCTATATGTATTAGTTCAGGAACAGGTAAAAATTAATATTTTTTTTTACCTGTCTCTATAACATTATACTATGTTCAGGGACTAGTAAATACTGGGTGATCATAGTTGATTATGTAAGCAGTTAATTGGCTTGCTGCTATAACAATCGTCTATATTTCAGTCTACAATCATTTACTTGGTTGGGGGTTAGTAAATATTCTTGATTAAATTTTAGAATTTTTTTTTACCAAAACACGACACATACGACGTACTACTTTATTTACGGATTCATTCTGAGGAGTAGATTGGGTTTCCTGTCACCCGGTTCAGACTCCTCCTAGGTATTTTGAACGGAAGTAGAGGTTTGTCTCTTGTTTTATGTTTAGTATTGGGTTTCCAGTTCCTTCTAAAGCTAACTTCAACTCTATACTTCTGACATCTGGGTCTGAACTCTGGAATTTCATTTTATTTTACTTTTAACTTCAAAAGGAGTATATACGTTCATCTGTCGACCGGTTCACACTCCTCTCAGTTCTTTTGAACAGGAGTATTGGTTTATCCTTTGTTTCCTGTTTACGATATGGTTTCCGGTTCCTTCTAAAATCTACTTCAACTCTATACTTCTAACATCTCCGCCTAAACTCTAAAAGTTATGCTATTATTGGGTTTCCGGTTCCCTATAAATTCTACTTCAACTCTATACTACTAACGTCTCCACCTAATCTATGAAATTTATATTATTATTGGGTTTCTTGTTCCCTATCAATTCTACTTCAACTCTATACTTCTAAGGTCTCCTCCTAAACTCTAAAATTTATACTATTATTGGGTTTCCGGTTCCCTATAAATTCTACTTCAACTCTATACTTCTAAGGTCTCCTCCTAAACTCTGAAATTTATACTATTATTGGGTTTCCGGTTCCCTATAAATTCTACTTCCACTCTATACTTCTAACGTCTCCGTCCGCCTAAACTCTGAAATTTTATTTTATTTTTACCCTAAAAAGGAGCTTATACGTTCGCCTGTCTCCCGGTTCACACACCTCCCAGTACTTTTGAACAGGATTAGAGTTTATCCCTTGTTTCCTGTTTAGGATTACGTTTCCCGTTCCCTCTTTAAGTTTTTTTTCTCTTCCAATTCCGATGTCGCCTTGCATCTTGGTGGCATTATCTCCTTGCTTGGAGTGATATCTTTAAGCTATAACATTGTACCTCGAGTAG
>OZ038511.1:83103443-83120943 GCA_964036315.1 Acanthosepion esculentum | reverse complement strand
TTCTTCTTCTTCTTCTTCTTCTTCTTCTTCTTCTTCTTCTTCTTCTTCTTCTTCTTCTTCTTCTTCTTCTTCTTCTTCTTCTACTTCTTCTTCTTCTTTCCTGAGTATTTTTTCCTTCTCAACTTCGTCCCTGTCTCTTTTTCCTGAAGGTGTTTATTTCTTCTTCTTCCTCTTTCTTCTCCTTCTTCTTCTTCTTCTTCTTCTTCTTCTTCTTCTTCTTCTTCTTCTTCTTCTTCTTCTTCTTCTTCTTCTTCTTCTTCTTCTTTTCTGAGTATTTTTTTCTTCTCAACTTCGTCCCTGTCTCTTTTTCCTGAAGGTGTCTATTTCTTCTTCTTCTTCTTCTTCTTCTTCTTCTTCTTCTTCTTCTTCTTCTTCTTCTTCTTCTACTTCTTCTTCTTCTTTCCTGAGTATTTTTTCCTTCTCAACTTCGTCCCTGTCTCTTTTTCCTGAAGGTGTTTATTTCTTCTTCTTCCTCTTTCTTCTCCTTCTTCTTCTTCTTCTTCTTCTTCTTCTTCTTCTTCTTCTTCTTCTTCTTCTTCTTCTTCTTCTTCTTCTTCTTTTTTTAAACAACTTGTTCCTCTCTTTTGACTTGATCTTTACATAGATTTTCCTGAGTAATTGTATTCTCAATTTCCTTCACATCTTCCCTTCCTGAAGATGTTTATTTCAACGCTTCTTTTTTCTTCATCTTTTCTGATATCTTTTCTTCTTGAGTTCATTCCTATCCCTCCGTAAAATGTTGCTGTTGTTCTTGTCCTTTGCTTTTTATTTTTAAGTTCTTCTTTGTTTCTGGCAATCTTCTCTGTATTATTATTATTATTATTATTATTATTATTATTATTATTATTATTTCTCATTACTTTTGTTCATTGGTTCTTCTTCATCTTCTACTTCTTTGTGATTTTCTTCTTCTCAGTTTCCTTCTTACCTTTCATTCCTTAAGATGCTTGTCCCGGTTTCTCTTTGTTCCGTTGCGTTTTTTTCATCATCCCTCCTTTCCTCCATCTTGTCTTCACATTTCACTCCTTTCCTCTTACATTGATTTGTCATTGATTTTGTCTTTCTATTTTTCGGGACCCCGTTTCTACCTGTTCTGTTACGACATTATTCTTCGTCCCTTATTTCCTACTCCGACTCATTCTTCACTCATTTCTAATTCCTTCTTTTTCGATCTTTTCCGCCTGTTCCTCCTCCTCCTCCTCCTGTTCTTGTTTATTTCCCTTTCACTTGCTCCCTTTTTCTACCTGTTCTATTATCACTTTTTCTTCCTCACTCATTTCCTCCTCCACCTCCTCCTCCTCGTCCTGGTAGGCAGTGTACGTGGATGAGAAGGTGGATCAGAGTCGTCCTCATTCTGCTCAATAAAGACTCCATTGCAAGCACATATTGTACAAACGAAAATGGTGAACCCTTTAAAATATTAAATGATTGATAAAGAGAAATGTTTTCCAATTGAAAAAATATCGCAAGAGACTGACACTGGACTAAAAGCAATACCCTGTCCAGCGGCAAAAATTGCTGGTGGCTCCAGGGGTGGCAGTACCGCATTAGCCACCGAAACGTCCCAAAGTTGTTGGCTGACGTGGGCAGGGTATCGCACGTGCATAAAAATACAATAATAAAAATGAATGCCCTGATGCCAAATTTGGCAGGTATTTTATGTCTTCTGATCTTAATCGATTCGTGGGTGTTAGCAAAACGCCTTGGTAACATAAAAGGGGCTACAGCACATAACATATTCAGTACCACAGACTGGCTTGTCCGTTGCCTGACCTAAATTTGTTTGCCATGCCCCATATTCTCTAACACTCAGTAACCCCTTGGAGTCTTAGCGGCTTTAGTCCCTTGCTTGGAGGGAAATTTAATGGAATTCCAATCGTTATCTTCTGTCTTCTTAATTCTTGTCCCTTTATTGTTCTCTCTCCTTAATAATAGTTTTTCTCATATTCTCTAACATTTAGTAACCCCCTTTGCGTCTTAGTGTCTTTAGTGCCTTACTGGGGGGATTTAAATGCAATACCAATCGTTATCTTATGTCTTCTTAATTCTTGTTCTTTTATTGCTCTTTCTACTTAATAGTATTTAATTTTTTTCTATATTCTTTCACCCTCAGTAACCTATATCAAGGCATCAGAAGATGTCGACTGATATTACATTTGAATATTTGAAGACTATAACTGTCACGGACGCAAGTAAGAGGAAGGGAGTTCAACTGACGGGAAGGGCAAGACATGAAGCTATTGGAGTAGAAGTGACGGCTACATTTAACCGTTTCGACAGTGAAAGCGTGGGACTCAATCTAGTAACACGCTTAAATTCATGCAGTTTGGGAAACAACGAAAGTAGCTCATCAGAGCAGTTACCGTGAAAGTACTTGTAGAAAAGGCAAGGGGAAGCGACGGCACGTCTGCGAGAAAGTGACTGTAGATGAGATAGGACATTGAATGTTGGAACGTCTTCTCACAGATGAAGAAGAGCCTTGAGGCAACAGAAATGTGGTTCTACAAAAGGATGCCTTAGATCCACATTTGGAAAAAAAAAGTTGGAAAAACTCCTAGAAGGATCTAACAGGTAAGCAATGACGACGTTTGTAGAGGAAACAAAATGGACTCATGCATAACTTCAGAAAGAGATAGTTCAAATTTCTAGAGCATATAGAGAGGAATGATTGCTTGGAAAATCTAATACTCACAGGACCGATTGAAGGCAAGAGGGACAGAGAAAAACAACGCATAACCTATCTAGCAAGCTTGCGTAAGAGGATGGCGGAATGGCGTTTAGGAAAGACAAGATTTATTAAATGCTACAAATGAGAGGGAATTGTGGAGGACATTCATATCCAATGTTCAGAAACGACACGGACAAGAAAATTATGGACGGCCATGATTGTCAACATTCAGGAAGGACACGGCATATAGAAGAATGAGCTTGTGTAAATCGATGGCAGAACGAGGTTTATGAGAGATAACAAAAAGACAAAATTGATTAAGAGCTACAAAGTGTAGGAAATTGTCGGGAGGGCATCACCGCAAACGACCTGAAGTCACATGGCACATAGAAGAAGAAACCTATGGGACTTTTGTATTCGCGCAAGATTTTTGGCAAAACCTCGCATCTTCCAAATTCCTCAGTCCCGCTATCTGAAACCTTCACAGCTAGGACCCGCCATTACCTGTTCCCTTTGCATTCTTTGCAATATTAATAATAAATTAATATTAGATTCTATGGGGATATGGGGAAATCCAATCATTCTAATAAGGGGCGGTAGGGTTTTCTTTTTCACTGACAACTATTATTAAAATTAAGTGTAATATTTTAAAATTGTAGTTCAATAGGACGTATTCATATACAAACAACCCTTTTAGAAAAAATCTTTATGCATACAAGTACAAATTTAAAGGCGAAACAAAAGTGCCGAAAAACTTTCTGTCGTTGAAAAAGACATGCGTTGAACTGATGTCATCATTCGTTTGCAAAAAGGTACTCCTACCCTACCTTGAGTTAACATCTTTTCGAGAGTAACTATTGATACAATAGTTGTCAGTGAAAATGAATACCCTACCATCCCTTGTTAAAATGATTGGTTTTCTCCAGATCCATAGAAACTAATATTATGAATGTACGTGCTTATAAAACACAGTAAATTTCAAAATAAGTTATTCGCTTGAAAAATGATTAAGAACTAGGGACTTTTTAAAATTTAATTCTATATTCGAATTTGAAGTTTTTAGCTTCTGTTTTTGAAACATGGCAATTCCTGGGTAACGGTGAACCATATTTTTTAAATAAGTAGATTAATAATATATATATATATATATATATATATATATATATATATATACATATACATATGTATATATACATACATACATACACACACACATACACACGCATATATATATATATATATATATATATATATATATATATATATATATATATATATATATATATATTTGTGTATTTAGGCAGCAATCGTTCTTTCAAGCACATTTCATTCAAAACGACTGACAAGGTGCTTTTATTTAGTTTTTTTTATATAATTTCTCGTGCGATCTAATAAAGTTTTTCTTTTCAGAGAATAAATTATATAAAAATTGTCCGAATGTTCTTTTCCGAGCGCTTTCGGCTATACATTTAGCCATTATCAAGGATTATATTTCAACTGTTAGAATTAGAAATAGTTTGTTATGTGTATGTTTTATAAAGTGATTCATTTTTTTTGTTTCAAAACACGGTCAAGATATTATGTCCATGTTCAAAGTTAATATTATTAAGTGTTGGTTTGTTTATTTTTATAAGTAAGGCTTCCATTATTTTTTGCAAGTGGATGATGCTATTATATTAGTGTTGTCGACAAGTATATTCCGAATAGTGTCCGGTAGGTCTCCATGAATATTTAAATGAGATCTAATTGAGCAATTGTCAGAAAGGTGTAGGGTTAATCTGCGTGTTAAACGATTTGTAGTGTGGCCTATATAATTATTTACGAAAGTTGATTCTTGAGGAATACAATTCCTTAATGGACATTTGAATTCGTAAATAATGTTTGCTCTATTTAATTTTGTTCTAGGTGAATTATTATTTTTAACTATAAGGTTAGAAGTTTTAAATTTTTTATAATAAATAATTAATCTAATTTATATATATATATATATATATATATATATATATATATATATATATATATATATATATATATATACCTAAGTATAGGGTTGGTGTATACGGAATAAATTCCAATAACTAGCAAATATTATTCTTAAAAGCGTGCTCAATACAGAGTTGAGCAAATATAATTATTTATTCGAAAATTTTAAAATAAATGTTGTAAAATCACCCCCAAAATAGCCATTTTGTATCAACACTTCCGGTGTGTTATCAAGTGATGGTGTTGAATGTAATTCAAAACCATCACTTGATAACACACCGGAAGTGTTGAAACAAAATGCCTATTTTTGGGGTGATTTTACAACATTTATGTTATAATTTTCGAATAATTATATATATATATATATATATATATATATATATATATATATATATATATATATATCAGCATATATATATATATATATATATATATATATATATATATATATATATATATATATATATAGCAGCATTCCAAATGCGAATCGGAAATACATGAGTGGTCAGTGTGAAAGGTCAGCTTCTGTTCTTCATTGCAGATTCGGATTAATCTCTTTTTGTTCGAACGCGACTGCTGTCTGCTGGTGTCCATGAGGAGGAAGGGGCGAGCGGACATGATCGGCGGGAAACATCGCATCAGACATTAGTATATGCATCTGTCATATCTCGGAATAAAATCACCAGTACAAGCGGAACATCAAAGTCGTCAGTAGTGTTTGTTTTGTCCAAATTGAATGATGGTAACGATTCTATTTATAGATTATACCAGAAGAAAACATGTACAAAACGAGCAAGCAGTTACTGATTGAAAAGAAATCGATTCTGTCATGTATTGATCTCTTGTAGCAATCAGCAATGAGAAATTGTGAACAGGAGTAACTGATTTTTTTTTCAAAATCGAAATTGCATGCAGCCAGCTCAAAGATTTAAAAAAAAAATCAGGAACTAGAATTACAATGACCTTGTGCCAATCTCTAAAATATGTACCGTATATGCTCGTGTATCATAAAGACCTAATTCTGAAGCTAATTTGACGACAGTAAATGGATATATAGTTTGGTCAGCAGCGTAGCCAGGGCCTGCAGAACATTTGCTAATGTTATATCACCTGTATGATGCGACCCTCTTAAAATTAGCTTCAGAATTAGGTCATCAAAAGTCGCAGGATACGCGAGTATATACGGTATATATAACAAAATAAGTATATTTTTTGGAAGTTACTTAAATCCTGTTTAGCATATATAAATAGATAGAATATACAGTGGTCAAGAAATGGAGGATGAGTTTAATACTAAAGAACAATACAAAACTGATCCCTCACTTTCTGTCATCCTTTCATTTGATTACCTCTAAGGAGGTTTTGGAATTTCATGTATGAATCTGCTATGGCCAAGAAATGGGGGATGTGTTCAATGTTATATAACAATATAAAACTGATCCCCCACTTTTTGCCATCTTTTGCTTTGATTGTAATTATTTTTTTAGTTACCGTATATAACCTAGTCTCATCCGGCTTTTGAAGACCTAATTTTGAAGCTAATTTGTCTAGAGTAAATGGAAATGCTAATTTGTCTAGAGTAAATACACGAATTTTATATCTCGTGTATGATGCGACCCCCTTAAAATTAGCTACAAAATTAGGTCTTCAAAAATTGCAGGATACGCGAGTATATACGGTACTGAGAAGATTACTTCGTTAGAGGATCGGACCAACAACCAACCAAAAAATGCGTCTAGCTTATAGAAATGGATATCAAATACAGTGAGCAAGAAATGGGGGATGAGTTTAATACTAAAGAACAATACAAAACTGATCCCTCACTTTCTATCATCCTTTCATTTGATTACCTATATGCAGGTTTTGGAATTTTTATCTGCGAATCTGCTATGGGCAAGAAATGGGGGATGGGTTTAACATTAAAGTAAATATAAAACTGATTACCCTCTTTTTACTAACACTTCTAGTGATTATAATTATTTTTTAGTTACCGTAAATACTCGCGTATCATGCGACCTTTGAAGAATTGATTTTGAAGCTAATTTGACGAAAGTAAATGGATATAGAGTTTGGTCAACGGCGTAGCCAGGGACTGCGGTACATACGTTAATTTTATATCTCGTGTATGATGCGACCCTCTTAAAATTAGCTTCAAAATTAGGTCTTCAAAAGTCGCAGGATACGCGAGTATATACGGTATATATAACAAACCAACCTATAAGAATATTTTTTGGAAATTACTTAAATCCTGTCCACAATATAGAAATGGAAAACATATTCAGTGGCCAAGAAATGGGGGATGCGTTTAATACTAAAGAATAGAACAAAACGGATCCCTCATTTAATGTCACCCTCATTTGATTACCTCTAAGGAGGTTTTGGAATTTCATCTATGAATTTGCTATCGCCAAGGAATGGGGGATGTGCTTAATATTAAAGAATAATTCAAAACTGATCCCCCACTTTTGACTATCTGTTCCCTTAATTATTAGTATTTTTTAGTTACCTTATATACTCGCGTATCATGCGACTTTTGAAGACCTAATTTTGGAGGTCATTTGTCTACAGTAAATGGATATATCGCTTGGTCAACGGCCTAACCAAGGTCAGCAGTTCATATGCTTATTTTATATCTCGTGTATGATGCAACCCTCTTAAATTAGCTTCAAAATTAGGTCTTCAAAAGTCGCCGGATAGTATATACGGTTTATATTATACGTGCCAATTTTTTTTATAACAAACATTGTAAAAAAAAACCCAATGTTAATTGACTTTTTAGGACGGCGAGTGGACTGAGTTCCGGTATAGCGAAGTACTCGCTCAGTCAGTTTTACTTGACCGCTATTCAGCCAGTCCTTGCATGTAATGCGTTTGGGTTAACCAGTTTCTGATAATTTTAATGTTAATTTTGCTCAGTTTGTAGTCATTTCGAAATTTATATACACTACGGTATTGTTCTAAACAGTAAACCTAATAAATAAATTTGTAAATCAGCTCTATGTTCTGTGCATTTCTTGAGTTTGCAGACAATAAATAATATACGAATAACAAAAAATAATAACAAACATAATAAAAATATTAATATTAATAAAATTATAATAATAATTAATATTATACAATATTTAATGAAGCCGATTAAAAAAATCTAAAATAAAAAAACCCACTGATACGCTTGATACAAGCTGCCGCCTTAATTCTCCATAACAATTAAGTTACATATTTGCTTTCCCTTTTACCATATACATTTACAATACACTTATATTCCCGTTGCTTTCCATTATTTCCTTCACCTCCTTTTCACCTTACTTTCCTGTCTTTAAATCATCATACGCATGTTATGTTTTTGGAAGATAATTATGTAGTGTTCTTTGTTGTTTTCTGAAATAAAGCGTTAAAGTGGTCATTTTAAAAGTATCGCCCGAAGAGTCCGTCAGGTCGAAACCCTGCTTGCGTATTTTAATTGACCTCCTAATTTTTTAACTATATAATAATATATATAATAAAAATATATAATAATAATAATAATATATATCATAATATATATTAATAATATATATATAATAATAATATATAATAATATACTATATAATATAATAATTAATAATAATAATTATTGATATTAATAATTATTACCTATAACTACAGAACGAACTCTTCCTAATACTATGTATACTACGCCTCTCAAGAGAGAGAGACGAATCGAGTCGAGCCGATAGTAGTTCACTCCAAACCAGACTGACAGTCATACTAACACCTTCCACATCTTGTATTATTATTCCGTGTAATATATCTTCGTTATTTCTACTCTTGTGTTCGTGTTGTTCTTCCTTGGTCCTAACCTGAACCATAACAATAATAATAGTAATAATAATAATAATAATAATAATAATAATAATAATAATAATAATAATAATAATAACAACAAAAATAATAACAAAAAATAAACAATGTATAAGAAAATAAGACTTACTTTTATTTCTTTTATCTGTTTATTAATTTAAACGAATTTTGTTCAATTTGAATAAAGAATAAACGATCACATATCAATGTTTTCGTCTAACGTAAAATACCGACCGGTTTGATACATTTAATTTTATTTAATGAGATTTCATTACTGGTTTCATTTACGTAATGTGAGGAATTGAGTCGTTAACATAATAATATTATCAATTAATATACTATTATATATTAAATAGTATTATATAGTCGCAAAGTGAGGAATGGAACAACTCCTATGACCATGTAAAGTGAGAAATTGAAATATTAATATGTACTTGTAAAGTGAGGCATAGAGAAAAAAGAAAATATAAAGTCGTAAAGTAAGGAATGGATGTATTAATATGCAGTCGCAAAGCGAGGAATATAATAATATGAAGTCGCAATATGAGTCGTAAGTCGTAGAAAATATGCGTCCTATGACAGGAATCGAACCTGTATTCTATACCGAACCGTCATTTAGCCTGACGTGCTTTTACCGATTGAGCCACAGAGGAGCGTTCGGTTACCATGATCGATTTTTACTGTTTTTAAAACTACAATTGTCCATGATTTTCTCACGTACATTCATACCTGCTCGATGCGTATCCAAATTTAAACAAATGACGGTGAACGTATTTTTTCTGACAATTTCTCGGACATTCAGGTCGGTAAATGTTGTTAATACTGTTTATTATAAACAGAGCATTTACTTAAATATTTGTATCAATAAAAAAGATTGTATAAACATAAAAATGTCCTAATATAATGATATATATATATGTGTGTATGTGTGTTCCTCTAATTATTAGATTGTTTTGAAAATAATGACCCATTTTAGAATTAAAATTTAATTCTCAATTAATGCATTTAAAAGTATTAAAATAAATCAAACTAGGAATCGTGAACACTTATACATTTCTGCCAATGTGTTACAAATCGATTAATGCCATTACGATAAAAACCCTTAAGGTTTGGATGCCAAGAAATCTTTGAAAACCGTTTCGGCATCTTTACAACGAGGTGACTTTGAATGTCTTTTCGCTTAAAACATTGTCGAGATGTTATAAAAATTAGTAGTCAATGGGCGAGAAATACGGTGGATGTGGCAAAGTCTCGTATCCGCAGTCGGTGAGCTTCTGCATTGACATCTAGCAGTATGTGGCAGATCACTGTCTTGAAGCAGAATTGAACCTGGCTGATTAATTAGTGTCGGTCGCATTTTGATATAACTGTAATGGGGGACATACATACACAAGTGAATGAATAATGCATTTATATAAGTAACTTAAATAAAAGTGTGGGCGGAACCCAATGGCGACAAGAAAACTCCCTCTTTGTCCTTTCCACCCGATGGCACAATGATGGGTGGGTGTTAATCCCATAGATTGCCACTTGTTAACATAGTCTGCACCCTTCTTTCCCAGACTTTCAAAGGGGGATATTTACCCCAGTACTGAATATATAAAAGGTTAAGTCTACTTTATTTGCTCGGTGCTTACGGAAATGTATTAGGTTGTTTTATTTCTGAATTAATGTATTTAAACACTGTTTAAATAAGTCGAAATAGTAACACTGAACATCTGTACATTTCCGAGTTACAAGTTTATTCCTGTCTTTAGGATAAAGATCTAAAGCTTTAGCTTCCATGGATTCTTTGAATGCGGTTTCTGAATCCTCTTCGCAACGGAATGATTTTGGGCTTCAAAATGATGCTTGGAAAAGTGATAGTCTGTTCGTGGGTGGTCAAGAAAATATGATGTGTGTGGCAAAGTCTTGTATCCTAACTCGGTGAGTTTCTGCATATACTGGCAATATGTGACCGATCATTGTTATGAAGTATATTTGAACCTCATCGATTTACCAGAGCTGGTCGCCTTTTGCTTAACTGAATGTGCATTTCACCTAGTTGCTGACAGTAAACATCGCAGTGATGCTTTGGCTAGATTACAGAAACGTGTAATTGATAACGCCGATGGTTGACAACCAGACAGTTACCATAATCTTGTGTTGATGCAACTTAGCATTTGCTAAGTGTTTACAACCCCACTTCCCATTACCTCCAGTAATCAGTTTTCCTAAGTAGTCCTTCTTCTAAGTGCTAACCAGTCCTACTACATGGTATTGTGTGCTTTATCTCAGCAGGCCGGGTTTGTTTTTTATCACTTGCCGAAGTTGGAAATAAAGGTGTAACTTCCGTTATCATTGAAATCATTCGTGATCAGTCTGATATTAAAGAAGCCTGAATAGTGACTTATCGTTTCAATATATTCACTCACACACAAAATGAAACAGAACAACTAACAGGCGCAGACACACACTGACACACACACACACACACACACATATATATATATATATATGTCACTATACAGTCAAAACTGCACAGTTAGTACATCCGACAGCTAACGTAAAATACATAGACGCTTATATGCGTAGTAACATAAAACACAAGTGTCTAACAACGAGCAATCTAATGAAAATACATACATATCCACGTGGATAAATAATGCATTTATATAAGTAAATAAAGTGTGGGCGGAATCTTCCTTCTTTCCTATCCTTCCTCATTCCTCCCTCCCTTTCTTATTTCCTTCTTTCCTTCTTTTTTTCTTTTTTCTTTTCCTTCCTCCCACTAATTCCTTCCTTTCTTCCATTCTTTCCTTCCTTGCATTCATGCCTTCCTTTCATTCATTTATTCTCAACCTCCTTCTTTCCTTCCTTCCTTCCTTCCTTCCTCATTCCTCCCTCCCTTTCTTATTTCCTTCTTTTTTCTTTTCCTTCCTCCCACCCCTCCTTCCTTTCTTCCATTCTTTCCTTCCTTGAATTTATTCCTTCCTTTCATTCATTCATTCTCAACCTCCTCCTTTCCTTCATTCCTTCCTCTCATTCCTCCCTCCCTTTCTTATTTCCTTCTTTCCTTCTTTTTTCTTTTTTCTTTTCCTTCCTCCCACCCATTCCTTCCTTTCTTCTATTCTTTCCTTCCTTGCATTCATTCATTCTCAATCTCCTTCTTTCCTTCATTCCTTCCTCTCATTCCTCCCTCCCTTTCTTATTTCCTTCTTTCCTTCTTTTTTCTTTTTTTCTTTTACTTCCTCCTACCCATTCCTTACTTTCTTCTATTCTTTCCTTCCTTGCATTCATTCTCAACCTCCTTCTTTCCTTCATTCCTTCCTCTCATTCCTCCCTCCCTTTCTTATTTCCTTATTTCCTTCTTTTTTTCTTTTTCTTCCTCCCACCCATTCCTTCCTTTCTTCTATTCTTTCCTTCCTTGCATTCATTCATTCTCAATCTCCTTCTTTCCTTCATTCCTTCCTCTCATTCATCCTTCCCTTTCTTATTTCCTTCTTTCCTTCTTTTTTCTTTTTTTTCTTTTACTTCCTCCTACCCATTCCTTACTTTCTTCTATTCTTTCCTTCCTTGCATTCATTCTCAACCTCCTTCTTTCCTTCCTCTCATTCCTCCCTCCCTTTCTTATTTCCTTCTTTTTTTCTTTTCCTTCCTCCCACCCATTCCTTCCTTTCTTCTATTCTTTCCTTCCTTGCATTCATTCATTCTCAACCTCCTTCATTCCTTCCTCTCATTCCTCCCTCCCTTTCTTATTTCGTTATTTCCTTATTTTTTTCTTTTCCTTCCTCCCACCCATTCCTTCCTTTCTTCCATTCTTTCCTTCCTTGAATTCATTCCTTCTATGCATTCATTCATTCTCAACCTCCTTCTTTCCTTCATTCCTTCCTCTCATTTTCTTCCCTTTCTTATTTCCTTCTTTTTTCTTTTTTTCTTTCCCTTTCTCCCACCCATTCCTTCCTTTCTTCTATTCTTTCCTTCCTTCCATTCATTCATTCTCAACCTCCTTCTTTCCTTCATTCCTTCCTCTCATTCCTCCCTCCCTTTCGTATTTTCTTCTTTTTTCTTTTTTCTTTTACTTCCTCCTACCCATTCCTTACTTTCTTCTATTCTTTCCTTCCTTCCATTCATTCATTCTCAACCTCCTTCTTTCCTTCATTCCTTCCTCTCATTCCTCCCTCCCTTTCGTATTTCCTTCTTTTTTCTTTTTTTCTTTTCCTTCCTCCCACCCATTCCTTCCTTTCTTCTATTCTTTCCTTCCTTGCATTCATTCATTCTCAACCTCCTTCTTTCCTTCATTCCTTCCTCTCATTCCTTCCTCCTTTTCATTCCTTCCTGCCTTACTTCTATCCATTCATTCTCTTACTTGTATGTGTTAACCTCTTCTCCCCTTCCTTCCTTCCTTCCTTCCTTCCTTACTTACTTTTTTCCATTCCTTCCTTTCTCCCTCCCATTCCTCCCTTTCTTCCATTCCTTCCTTCCCCCATTCCATTCATTCTCTCCTTCCTTCTCACTTTTACCCGTTAAGTCTCTTCTCTCTTCCTTCCTTCATTCCTTTCGTACATTCCATCCTTTCCCCCTCCCATTTCTTACTTCCCCTCCTTCCTCGATTTCCTTCCTTTCTTCCATTCCTTCCTTCCTCCATTCCATTCTTTCTTTCTTTTCATTCATTCATTCTCTCCTTCCTTCTCACTTTTACCCGTTAAGTCTCTTCTCTCTTCCTTCCTTCCTTCCTTTCGTCCATTCCTTCCTTTCCCCCTCACATTTCTTACTTCCCCTCCTTCCTGGATTTCTTTCCTTTCTTCCATTCCTTCCTTCCTTCCTTCCTTCCTTCCTTCCTCCATTCCATTCTTTCTTTCTTTTCATTCATTCATTCTCTCCTTCCTTCTCACTTTTACCCCTTAAATCTCTTCCTTCCTTTTTTCCTTCCTTCCTTCCTTCCTTCCTTCCTTTCGTCCGTGCTTTCCTTTCCCCCTCCCATTTCTTACTTCCTTTCCTTCCTCGATTTCCTTCCTTTCTTCTATTCCTTCCTTCCTCCCTTCTATACCTTCTTTCCATTCATTCATTCATTGTTTCCTTCCTTCTCACTTGTATCCGTTAAGCCTTTTCTCCACTTCGTTCCTCCCTTCGTTCCTTCATTCCTTCGTTCCTTCCTTGCTTCCTTCCTTCCTTCCTTACATTCCTTACATTCTTCCCTTCCTTATATTCCTTCCTTCCTTCTTTCCTGCCTTCCTTCATTTCTTCTCTCCTTCTTTCTTTCCATCCCTTCCTTCCGTAATTTCTCTTTTATCTTTCACTCTCTTAAACAGAATTGTTTCTTTTCTTCGCTACTTTTTTCTCTCCTCAAAGTTGCTTCCTTTCTTTTCTTCTGTCCTTCAGGCATTTCTTTCATACTTTCGTTTAAATGCCAATTATTTCTCCTCCTCCTCCAAAACTGTAACAATGAACCCTGGGAATTAAAAGAAGAGTGGCTTAACGGATACAAGTGAGAAGCCACAAAAAGTAAATAAACAAAATTAAAATAAAAAAGAAACACTCACGAACAACCAACCTTTTCTTTAACCTGATTATATTTGCTAGCATTTAAACTTACACTTCCGGAAAAAATATTTTATTTTTCATGTCTGCTTTTACATTGTATTTTCACGAAATGTTATTTTTTTTCTATCTTTCTTTATTCACAAATTAAAATTGTAAACACTTAACTCAAATAGCAGCTCTTATGAGGTCTGTTCGTGGTCTTCTCTTAAAATTAAAGGTTGTTTTCGTAATCATACGTAGAAATACGTGTTTCTCTTCTAAAATATACATAGAAATAAGAAATCACTTATTGAACAAAGTAACTAATAATAACGAAACAAAAGTCATTGAAACAAAGCAAGTTCAATCGACCATTGATGACAATTCCAGCACAACGTAACTATAAACAATTTTTTCTATCCTCTGTCAGCCGCTATGATGGAGAAAGCATTACCTCGAACCGTCGCCAGTGAGACACGCTGCAAGAGCCACTCCGTTTCGCGAGGCTCGTTCCTTAATCGAGACGCAATCGTGCCAATCCCCCGAAGGAACACCATCGAACGAGGGCCAATAACCCCTGAAGTCTCCACTGTCACAGGAGTAAAAAAAAATCTATCAGCAAGAGAAGAATATTTAACTATTTTTCTCGGGCGACGGACCCCGGCTCAACTGCGGACCTGATCAAATTACCGGCCGAAAATGTATCCGCACAGTTCGCATCCCAAATCGAAATACATAGCAATAGCTTTTATTTCGTAATCATACGTAAAAAAATACCTGTTCTATGCCAACCATATAGAGAAATACGCATTTGGGTTTGCTCACTAGTACACAAAATAATCTAACATTTGTTTTCCAAAGCGAGGCCTCTACGAGAACTGTTTTTTGTGATCTTTTTACCGGAAAGGGGTTGGGATGCGCAGGTCTGCCATCTTGTTACTTATGGTCTACCTTCTCTCTCATCTCCTCTTTTTTTTGTGAGTGGGACTTTATGTGAACTGAGTCGTTCCGCGGGTTCTCCGCTTCTCTCATTATTAATTGATCCCTGACTGAATTTTGGGTCGCGAGACTAGGCGGTGTTTCGCAACACTTACTGTACCTTACCGGCTTCAGATCTACCTTTTGAGTAGAAAGGAATTTTCGACGAATATGGAAGGGCCGAAGGTAATAAAATCTGAGGTAATATTGGCACGAGACAAAATGAACAAGAACAAATCAGCGTGAACTGAGAGAATTGTAATAGTGCTGCTAACAAACTTGGAAGATTTCGGCATCGACAAGATGACAGATGTGATAAACGAAATATACGACAGTGACGAGGTGCAGATGAATGCAAGCTCTATCAAACAATCAGCTTAATGAGCCACATTACCAAGCTAATTATCCGAATCCGGATGAATACTAATGTATAGACCATTTTGTTTTACGGATTATCAACCCACTGCAGTTTATTTAAAGCCATAAAATATTTTTATAATGTAAGACATTTTAATAATCATTAATAATCAACCTCTCTGCGTGAGAGAGTATGTGAGTGAACAAGTGCCAATGAAACAAAACCGCAAATTTTAATAAACGTTGTATTTCTTCATAAAATTAGGGGTGTCGTTCAGAAGGGAAAACGGGTCGCAATTTGTCCATGATTTCTCTAAAGCGAAGCTATCCCACGGGAGCCGGTAAACCTACCGGGAATTATCGGGGAGAGAACACAATCTGAACAATGTGATACGTAGATTGCAACAAAACTGCAGAAAATCATAGACAAGGTTGTAAAGAAAACAGTATGGAAGGGTTAGCCATCATCTGTAAGAAATCAGTATGGTTGTCAGCAAGAGAATAAGCCCAAGCTGAGAACTACTGATTAGATTAGCGAAAAATGCCTTCCTAAACTAAACAAAATAAGAACAAAGAGGAAAATTTCCTTAGAAGCAAAGAAATCATTGATATGTGTATGCTAGACAATCTACGCATAGATGAAGCAGACATTGGAGGCCACATAAATGTCGCTTTACAGAAGGATACTGAGAATTCCATAGACGGAGGAAGGAAGCAAGAAGGACGTCTTAAAGAAAATGACAACAGAAAGAACAATTCTACCCAGCATATTCAATTACAGAAGCTATGTGCCAGGTAGGGGTGTGTGAGCCGGTGTGCATGGTGTTAACTGGAATATATGCTCCCATATAATCTTATACCAAGAGGCAGTTGAAATTACTTGGAAACATAATGAGGAAGGAGGGCTGGAAAACTTAACACTCACAGAGCACATCGAGGGCAAGGTGATATAGGAAGGCAGTTGTCCAGTCCAACTAGCTGACGAGCTGTGTGAATAAATGGCGGGAAAATGAGGGTTTGCTGTCAAAAGGAGAAATGCTATTTAGCTTCATGAGGGATAGAAAATTGGGGAGAGCCATGATCGCTGATATCCTGAAGCGAGAGAACACAAAGAAGAAGAAGAAGAAGAAGAAGAAGAAGAAGAAGAAGAAGAAAGGAGGAGGAAGAAGAAAATGAAGAAAAGAAAATGTGCAGGAGGAAGAGAAAGAAGAGGAAAGAAGGTGGAGGTGGAGGAAAAGGAGGAGGAAAAGGAGGAAGAAGAAGAAAAAGAAGAAGAATAAGAAGAGTAGGAAGAGGAAAAAGAATAAGAGGATGAGAAGAAGAAGAGGAAGAGGAGGAGAAGAAGAGTAGGAGAAGGAAGAGGAAGAAGAGGAGGAGAAAAGAAGAAGAGGAGGAAGAAAAAGACGAAGGAGGAGGAGAGGAAGAAGAGGAGGAGGAAGAAGAAGAGGAGGAGGAATATGTAAAGGAGGAGGAGGAGGAGAGGAGGCGGAAGAAGATGAAGAAGAAGAAATAGAAAAAGAAGCAGCTTCAGTGGCGTCACTTATTATATGCATTTTTATCCAACCAGCCCATAGCGTTTGTACGTCAATGTATAACATGATTTCATACATACAGCAAATGTAATTAATTCCCGCCATTCTTAACCAAGAGTAGAAATTTGAAATAATTTCTGATAACATACACGCATCAATACATCGAGATAGCCGGACAAAAGGTTGCATAAATTCGTATATTCCTAATATCATATGCAAATATGTTCATATAATCATTTGTTTATACAATTACTGGTACCAACAGAGAGACATTAACAGATAGAAACGAGTCAGTAGGCGCTGGCGTAAATATTATACACGAACCTTTCCACACTGAAAAGGCCATTATAGAAACTCTTTGCTCTCCTTCCTCGTGTAATAAACCCAATATTGCCCATAAAACGCTGTTATCCATTGAGATATTTTTGTTTACCGTCCGCAAAAATAAGATTAATATCATGATTTTATTTACCGAAACCATGGCTGGCTCCGCACGAAACGGATGATATCTCCGTTCGTGTGTCCAGCCGGTCACTAATTAAGACATTAACTAAATTAATTCTGCTTTGGAAATTCCAGCAAGAGAGGAAAGGTAAAGATACTGCTCGATTCCCCTACGCAAACACTTGTTTCCAGGCGG
>OZ038511.1:83023790-83103243 GCA_964036315.1 Acanthosepion esculentum | reverse complement strand
CCCTAAACTAGAGACAAAACAGTAATTATTTAAAAGACTTAAAGGAATTCTTCACTCTTGCCATTCTGATATGGATTCCTTCTTTCTTCCTATTATCTGTAATTACTTCTTTTATATTTTAATGCTTTTCTTTGCTATTTTTTCTTCTTCACAGGTTTTTCTTTTCTCTCCTTCGAACTTCTTGCTTTTTTTTGTCTTTCTTATTTCTGATTTTTCTTTCTTTTTTTGTCTTGTGTGTTTTTCTGTTTCGCCACCGAATTTTCATTACTACTTATTTTATCCGCCTTTTGCTCGTGTTTATTCTACGTATTTTTATTACTTCCAAATTTTTCATTAAATCGTTTGTTCTTCTTCTTCTTCTTCTTCTTCTTCTTCTTCTTCTTCTTCTTCTTCTTCTTCTTCTTCTTCTTCTTCTTCTTCTTCTTCTTCAATCTTGTTTTTTTGCATCATGTTTTTTTGCATCATTTTCAGTTTAACCTCCTCATTTTAATTTCTTCTTCTTTCGCTTCTTCTTCTTCTTCTTCTTCTTCTTCTTCTTCTTCTTCTTCTTCTTCTTCTTCAATCCTGTTTTTTGCAACATTTACAGTTCATGTTCCTCTCTTTACATTTTTCTTCGTTTTATTCTTCTTCAATCTTTTTTTTTCATCATTTTCAGTTTATCCCCCTCTTTTTAATTTCTTCTTCTTTCGCTTCTTCTTCTTCTTCTTCTTCTTCTTCTTCTTCTTCTTCTTCTTCTTCTTCTTCTTCTTCTTCTTCAATCCTGTTTTTTGCATCATTTTCTGTTCATCCTCCTCTTTTTAATTTCTTCTTCTTCTTCATCATCATCATCATCATCATCTTCTTCTTCTTCTTCTTCTTCTTCTTCTTCTTCTTCTTCTTACTCTTCTTCTTCTTCGTTTTCAATCTTGTTTTTTGCATCATTTTCAGTTTATCCTCCTCTTTTCACTTCTACTATTTCTTCTTCTCCTCCTTTTTCTTCTTCTTCTACTTCTTCTTATATTTTATTTTTGGCATCGTTTTCAGTTAATTTTTTCTTCATCTACCTCTTTTTACATTCCTCTTTTTCTTCATCTTCTTCTTCTTCTTCTTCTT
Source organism: Acanthosepion esculentum (assembly GCA_964036315.1). Lineage (NCBI taxonomy): Eukaryota > Metazoa > Mollusca > Cephalopoda > Sepiida > Sepiidae > Acanthosepion > Acanthosepion esculentum. Next base: position 83,102,151 of record OZ038511.1, on the reverse strand, counting down.
CTTCTTCGTATTATTATTGTTTTTTCTTTATCATTTTCGTTTTTTTTATTTTCTTTCACCACCTACCTATTCTTTTTTTTATTCTTCTGCTTTTTCTTTTGTTTCTTCTTCTTCTTCTTCTTCTTCTTCTTCTTCTTCTTCTTCTCGCTTTTTGCATCATTTTCTGTTCATACTTTTTCATTATGCTCCTCTTTTTCCTCCTTCTTCTTCTTGTTCGTCTTCTTCTTCTTTCCTCATAAGGAAACGGCTAAGATTACCATTATATTTGGAGATGGTAAGAACAGATTCTAAATTTTTATTCTAGTCTGATAGTCAATGAAGGAGGAAAAGCGTAACTTAATTATCAATGGCTGATCAGTCAATTAAACATGAATATTTCCTTATAAGGAAACGGCTGATATTACTATTATTATTGGAGATGATGAGAAAAGATTCTAAATTTTTATCTGAGTCCGATAGCCAATGAAGGGAAAAAAGCGAAAAACTCATTTGGGTGCTCATGCCTCTTTTGAATCATGACTGTCCAAGCAGACAATTGTCCCGCAGTAGGTTGCCATTTCTTTCTGCGTTAAACTAGTTGCCAGCGAAGGCTATAGATCGTTGTTGTCTTGCTATTCAAACCAGAGCTGCGAAGAGAAGAGATGGATTCCTACCTTTCCAAAGGTTATTTGTGTGTAAGGAAATGTAATGAACTCGACTGGAGTTGGAACCCGGCTGTTCGATTAGCTATTCCGAGCAGTAATCCATTACACCACCCGCACATCCAAGTTTACAGCATCTGGTACTTAACAACGCCCAAATTCTTTTTTGTCTTGACTGAATTTGTCATCTAGAATCCGAAGTTCTACTTTGTCTTTGTTTGCTATTACATGACTGACGAGGTAGATTTTTTCCCGCAGTAGGTTGCCATTTATTTCTGCTGTCTAAGGCTAGAGAACCCGATCTGTTCTGCTATAGCTGAGGGGAGAATAAGAGGATTCCTACCTTTCCCTAGGGTAATAGCACGTAAGTAAATGCAATGGATTCGACTGGAATTCGAACTCGGCTCTCTGATTCTTCAATCCAAGCCGCTAACCATTACGGCACCGTACCTTCCTCTTTACTGATTGCAATTAAATTTAGAATATTCATCTGTTTTCCATAAAGACAAAAATAAATAAATTTCACTGAATGGGTAACGAAATATTTATGGAAATTAAATTTTATTTCCTTGTCGCTATATTTACTGTAATTTATCTAGTCATGCGCAATCATTAAAAAAAAAAATGACACTCATTTCTTCTATTGAGTTCCACATTGTCCCTTTGTTTTGCGAAAAGTGATAGTTTGAGATTTGAATTATTATTATTATTATTATTATTAATGTTGTTGTTGTTATTTCTCAATGATTGTTCGCGAGGTATCGTCTAGACTACTTATTGCTATTGTTCTAAAACGGGGATTTAAAAAACAAAATCAATACCACATTCACAGGTTTACTAAGGTGACTCTCTCCACTGTTATATAAATTTCGCCATTGTCTCAATTATTTCCCGGCATTGTTCTGAAATTTACAGGATTTTTTTTATACCCAAAAGAAAAACGTATTTTTCTACGAAACGGAAAGTGTTATTTTGTCTTCGTATCCCACGAAGATAACGTTTCATTTCATCTCGTGGAGATATTCAGAAGGTAGTTTCTCTCTTCAGATACAATGACGTGCCAAAAGTTATGTAATAGCTGCATAGTAGTGTTTACAGTCAGTGTTGCAGTTCAACATGACATCGACTCCTGAAGTAGTCCCTTAGTTTGATGGCTTATCTTTTTCAGCGGTATATCAAAACCTCTATGGGTCAATTAATGCCGAAATCTAATTATTTTGAACACAATTTTATGGTTTCAAATAAATATACTTTGAACGCATTTATATTCCTTCAATTACAGATAAAAAAAAAATTTTGTTTATTTTCCTATAAAATGTATTGTTGGTCATTTTACTATAAATATACTTTATTGGTTCTTTTTATATAAAAAGGTATGCTGGTATCTCTATAAAAGGCAGAATGTGTGTGTGCGTGTAACGAATGCACGGCCGCAATTTTCCACGGATTTGCACCAAAATTTACATGCACATGATCCAAGTTAGCCAAAAGGACAAGACCGACTTTGCATTTCCCAACTCCCATCGATAGTGGAAATAATCAATTTTTTTCATGCTTCTACGGCAGTTTTCATGTAGTTTGGGGCCATTTTCTACTGGCCAGAGTGAGAGCCTATAGGTGGCTGCCACGAATAGGAAGGAAGATTCTATTGGTCAGCGTGAGAGCCAACAGCTGATTGACACGAATGTTAACTAGCATGCTCGCATGCAAAAACAATCGATAACTGCATTCGTCACAAGTGGGAAAAATTTTAATCTGTATGGCACTTTACTGCAATTGGCTCATTCGCTTGCTCAAACTCAACGTTGATTCTGATTCCGCAGAGCTAGGTTGGGTGTGAAAATTATTTGTTGTTAACACTCTTTTTTCATTCGGTTTTTCCAGTTACGAGTCCTTTTTAAAGCTGATCGTTTTATGTTCATTTTGTTTAGTTCTTTTTTCGTAACAGATTTAATGTTTAGTATAGAGCTTAGAAAAAATTCGCAGTGTGAGATAGGCAAGAAGTAAGGCATCAACACGGCAAAGGGCACTCCGTTAAAGGCAAGGAAGGGCAAAAATATTTTAAGTCAAGTGATAGCGATTGCTGTATGAGTTGTACAATTTTTTAATCAAGCACGGGCAACGCCGGGCCTTGCTCCTAGTTTTTTACTATATAAATTTATTTTTATACTTTTTGTTTAGTTTTTGTTTTATATTAATATATGGGTTTAATATTTGCCCATAGCTGAGAACCTAACAGGTGCTACCACCCAATAAGTAGTCAGATTATATTTACAAAGACCTTCATCCATGCCATCCTTATAAATACCGATGACTTCCTATTATCTTTTCGTACAACATTTAACGTATGTATAAATATAGGGTGACCACTGAAAATCCGAAAGGTTTTAAAAAGTCATAACTTGTTTATTTTTAATTTTCTTTTTTTGCAGGTTATAGAGAATCCCTTGAAGATTAAAATGGCTACGTATGATGTCCGGCAACAAGTAAAACTCATTGAGTTTTCTATTCCAATGAAAGATCAGTTATTCAAACTCAGAGAAAATACCGGTAACATTTTTATATCAGTGTATCTCCGAGCGATAACATGATTCGTAACATAATCGCCCGCTTTGAAAGAACTGGATCAATCGGCGATCTTGTTGGAAGAGGTCCTAACCGCACAGCACGCAGTGACGGAGCAGTGTAAGCTGTGGGATTGAGGTTCCATCAGCTTCTACGTGTTGTTGCTGTGCTCAACTTGGCATGGCCAGGACCTCGTTTCAGAAGATTCTGAAACTGAATTTCAAAACATTTTTATGCATTGTCCAAACTTTACTGTCCCAAGATACTCATGTGTTTGAAAAAGTTATTTTTTGTTTTTAATATATTGTTTATGGAATACATCAGTTGTGTCGCAAGAAAATGAATGTCTTTCAGTGGGCACTGTTTATATTCTACAATTCCCAGAAATATCCGATTAGGGCCATATATATGGCAAAAGTATTCTATGCATGGGCGAGTGGTAGATTTGTAGATTTGGTGAATGGACTCAGATGAGAGAAACCTTCTGGCCCGACTTAGAGAACCAACTCTTCTTGCGACACAACTGATGAATTCCAGACATCACAACGACCGAAACGATGAGGATAATAGCCCGGATGCAAATAGTGTAAATAAAAATAAATAGCAAAAAAGTATTTGAAAACCTTGACTTGGTATTAATGGCAGAAAAATATAGGTTTTATTAAGAGACTCGCTTTCATCGTAGGATTACATGTCTTCTTTCAACATTTCTTTTGTTTTTATTTGATAGCAGGTTGATACGGTATTGCTTGCAACAAATGTCGGCTTCTTTACGAGAGCTTTTATCAAAGATCACTAAGTTTTATTAATTAAATTAAAAGAAAAATGTGTTGCTCTTTTATTCCCTGATGACGTGATAGCGAGCAATTAAGTCATCTCAAGGCAAACATATTCACGTCAATCGTAATTGATCCATACAGGACAAGCTTGTTAACCATTACAGCACGTTGAGGTACCTTAATCACCGCTATTCGTATGATCACCGAAGTTAAGTTGCAAAAGGTGATTTTATAAGCGTAGTTCAAATGTGGCACAAGGCAGAAAGTGTACAGCACACAGTGAGTATCGAACTCACTATTCTGTCGTAATTGTTTCAGCGAGACAGGTTCGCCAAACATTACACTGCATTGAGATATCCCAATGACTTTCTAAGTGCAGCTTAGGTGTAACACATGGGCACCCAGTGAGGATCCACCTCACTATTCTGTCGTAATTGTTCCAGCGAGACAGGTTCGCCAAACATTACACTGCATTGAGATATCCCAATGACTTTCTAAGTGTAGCCTAGATGTAGCACAAGGGCACCCAGTGAGGATCGAACTCACTATTCCGTAGTAATTGATATAGCTGGAGAAGCTGTTTAACCAAAATAGGTTGTAATAAAATCAGATATGTTTTTTAAATGCCGGCAACGATTTTTTCATTGATTATACTCCGGAGTATATATAAATGGTTGCGAAAACTGGACACTTATTTAAAACGCTTTCACTCGCAAAAGCTTCGGTCAACCTTGAAAATCAAATGGAATTTCCGTGTGATCAACACCAAAGTCTTGGAAAGAGCCAATAGACAAAGCGTCTGCCTGCCGATCATGAAACAACGTTCTCGATGGTAAGGACATATAGCAATAATGGAAGAGTCAATGTCTCCATGTGAAGTCTTATTTAGTGAGCTCATTTCAGTGAAAAAAAAAACGGGGTTGCCGTCTTGGAAAATAAAATGACCAATTCAATACAACCCTAAAAACTGCTGGACTCAAGCCTAAATCTTTTGAAATACAAGCACAAAGCCGTAGTAAATGATGTTCCATCACCGTCGGAACCAAAAAAATCGATTCCACTAGAAGAGAAAGGAAAGAAGTCAAACGACGAGACAAAAATATACGACAAAATCGATCTCAGCCTACACCAACATTACTATGCAGTCAATGCCATCGACCCTTCCATGCAAGATTTGGTCTACTTTTTTCATGTTGGTCCTCTGCATACCGTTTCCAAATTTCTGGCGGAGTGAATTGCCTCATGGTGCTCCTCTCAGAGATGGTTCCCAACTAATCCTACTATACTGTGAAGTCGACAAAATAAAAAACAAACAACGTAAATGCACAAAATTAACAATATAAAATGTTGAAAATTTACCGATCGCAGGCAGTATATATATATATATATATATATATATATATATATATATATATATATATATATATATACTGCATATATATATATATATATATATATATATATATATATATATATATATATATATATATATATATATACTGCATATATATATATATATATATATATATATATATATATATATATATATATATGTGTGTGTGTGTGTGTGTGTGTGCTATCATCCACAGACAAACTGTTTCGCAGTATCACAGCTCAGCAGTGGGGCTAGACGTCCGGTGCGTCTAGACAGGATCGAGACCCGGTCGAATTGGCGCCAATTAGTGAATCTACCCCTAAGCCGTTTAAAAGGTTGGTTGGTTGGTTGGTTATTTTGTTTTACGACATATCAACCTCAGTGGGTCAATTCATGCCGACACTATTTTGTAATGGATTTTAGCATAGTTTTGTAAATATATATATATATATATATATATATATATATATATATATATATATATATATATATATATATATATTTGTGTATTTAGGCAGCAATCCTTCTTTCAAGCACATTTCATTAAAAACGACTGACAAGGTGCTTTTATTTAGTTTTTTATATAATTTCTCGTGCGATCTAATAAATTTTTCTTTTCAGAGGATAAATTATATAAAAATTGTCCGAATGTTCTTTTTATCCGAGCGCTTTCGGCTATACATTTAGCCATTATCAAGGATTATATTTCAACTGTTAGAATTAGAAATAGTTTGTTATGTGTATGTTTTATAAAGTGATTCATTTTTTTTGTTTCAAAACACGGTCAATATGGACATAATATCTTGACCGTGTTTTGAGTTATCAAGTTTTTGGTTGCTGAAGGGTGCAAATCAGTGGAAATTCATAGGAGAATGTCAACTGTGTATGGTGCTACATGTTTCAGCCAAAAAATATCTACAAGTGGGTTAATTTGTTTAAAGAAGGACGGAGCAGTGTTGAGAATGAAGACAGGCCTGGGAGGCCTACAGAAATGAGGTCTCCTGAGGTGATCGAATCAGTCAATGATATCATTCAGTCTGACAGAAGTGTGACAGTGGATGACATTGTAAGGACATTGTGCTTATCTGTTGGGACAAACGCAGGGGTCATCAGTCAGAAGGAGCCCAAACGGTGCAGACCATCAACAAGCTGGGCTGGGAACTGCTCCCTCACCCCCCTTACAGCCCAGACCTTGCCCCTTCAGACTTTCATCTGTTTGCTCCCTTGAAAGCGTTCATGAGAGGCACGAAGTTTAAAAGTGACGATGAAGTCAAAAATGTTGTGAGCGACTGGCTGAGACATCAGTCCAAAGATTTTTACGCTGAGGGAATACGGAAGCTTGTGCACAGATGGGAAAAGTGTGTGACAGTGCTGGGAGACTACGTTGAAAAAAAATGTAAGCTTCTATCTGTATTAGAAGTCCTCATGCCAAAAAATTCTCTTTTTTATTGAATAATCCTCGTATACATTTTGTTCAAATTATTTCTTTGGTAATTGTTTCCGCGCCGGATCCAAGTTTGTACACTCTTCCTGTATATGTTTAACTGTGAATCATTTTTAGCACATATTTTGTGCCTTCAAGTTAATGATGATGGGTGATGTAGCTGCAGGGATGAATGTAAATTTAAGCCTATTTATTTTTGATAAACATGCCACTGACTGAGAGAACTCAATTCGTTTTATCGAAGAGTATATATATATATATATATATATATATATATATATATATATATATATATGTGTGTGTACGACAAAAAGTTTGGAGCCGCTATTCATTTCATTACAGAACCTTTTTGAGGGTAGTTTCAGCTTTGCAGGGGTTTAATTTTGCAAAACCATATATACATGCAAACGAGCACAAGGGAGTGCCAACTGGAGTAGAGAAAATTGAAGATGTCAGTCGACAAGAGAGAAAAGCTCGAAACATTCACCATTGTCCTCCACATACAGTCAATGCCATCGGTTCTTCTATGCAAGAAACGGTCTATGTAGTCATCCATGCCGTTACCATAAAGGAAGCCGTTCAGAAAGTTTTCTTCGACGATACAAGAACCAATTGAAAACAACACTAAAAGCCACTGGACTTGAGTCAGAATCGTTTGAAACACGAGCACAAAAGCCTACCAAATGGTGATATTCCATCATCACTGGAGCGAAAAACGTCGAAGACACCAGAAGAGAATAGGAAGAAATCAAAAGACAAGAGAGAAACGTTCGACAAAATCGACCTCGTCCAACACCAACATTACCTTATTTATATTATTCGGACTATTGTCCTCATCTTTGTCGCCATATTTATTACAGCGTTTCGGCCGTTGTACGCTCCGGCCTTCTTCAGGCGGTTGAAATGTCGAACTGAACCGTTTATGTCGCTCACTGTGGTAGACTGTTCCAGTTCCACGTGCCATGTTTAATGGATGTCAGTTATCAGTTATCTCCAGTTAATTTGCCTCTGAAAGTTATCCAGTGCCTTAACCAGGTATTGAACTCACACCATTTGGGTCCTGTCACTAGATCTATCTGGATAAAGGCGTTAGTTATATCCAGTGACAGGACACAAAGAGTGTGAGATCAATACCTGGTTTATGCAGTGGAGAACTTGCAAAGGAGAATTAACAGGAGATAACTGACATCCATTAGACATGGCACGTGGAACTAGAGCAGTATACCCCTGTGAGTGAAATAAAGGGTTCAGTTCGACATTACAATTACCTGAAGAAGGCCGGAGCATACAAAGAGCGAAACGTTGTAATAAATATGACGACAAAGATGAGGACAATAGTCCGCATAATGTAAATAATGTATATAATACCTCATCTCAGAAATATAGACAGATGCCAAAATTACCATTCAATCAATGCCATCGGCTCTTAGAATGCAAGAATTGTTCTTCTTAGTCATAAACGCCATCATCATAAATGAAGCCACCAGAAAAAGAAGAAATTAAATTCTGGAATACGAGATAAGGCGACGAATATATATATATATATATATATATATATATATATATATATATATATATATATATATATATATATATATATATACCATATTGAGAAAAACACTTAATAATCGATAGTGTATTTTCTGTACCCAACACCAATATCAACATACACCCACCTCGCCTCACCTGTGATAGCCATAACATAATCTACTATTTATTCTGCACAATATGTCCCAATAGTGGATATATTGGTGAATCTGGAAATAATTTTAGATTTCGCTTCAACAACCATAAACTAACCATATGTCAAAACAATCCTCATTCCCCCATAGCTGAACATTTTAATCAACCAGGACACTCATTAGAAAACTGTAAATGTGTATTGATAGATTCTGATTTCAGTTCCCCATACACGCGCAGAAAATAAGAAAAATACTGGATTTTAAAATTAAATACATATAAACTAGGGTTAAATAAAGACTTGGGTATTTTAAATCTTTATAAATATTTCAATACTTAAACATTTTTTTTTTAGATATAGTTAAAAACATTTTTTACACAACATCTAAAAATATTATTACCCTTAGATTTACGTTAAAAATATTCGAACACAGTTGCATTCCATATCACGTAACGTCCGCGTCTCGCGACGGACGCGACTTGAAAACAAACCTCTAAAACCAGTTATTTCGGAAGAAAGATCGAGGTCAATCTGAAATATCAAATTACATATATATATAAAAATATAAATAAATACTTTCCTAAAAAAACATTATTTTTTTAATTTACAACTTATTAGTTGTTTTATATATATATATATATATATATATATATATATATATATATATATATATATATATATATATATATATATATATATATATATATACCCTGTCTCAAGTTATTAAGCAAATCATATAAACTTCAATAATACAAATTGTCAAATTTTAACAATCAATTTAGGCGTCCGAACAAAGCCCGAGTGAAAATTTTAGATAGTATCAATGTTTTATTGTAATTATTGAAGCTATTTTTATTTATACTAAAAAACTAGCGTCTCATGTTATTAGGCAGAACCAAATAATCCCATTTTACTTCAATAAAAAGGTAATCAAAAGATGAGCAATAGAACAAATAACAAACACATATATGTCATCGAATCCATTACATTTTAATATAGTAACCCTTCCTAATAACAGCCACTAATTTATTATACATAGATTTTGCTAATTTTTTTTTACTTCAACAGGTTCAATTCCAGATATGGCTGTTTTAATTGCTTCCAATAGGTCGGCTTTTTATGTTGTATTGTTTGCCATCTTCATATAATTTCATCTTTCCATTTGATCATAGCAAAAGACTGTGCCAACAGAAGAAGAGAAAATGAAAATATCAGACGACAAGAGAGAAAGGTTCTACAACCTTGACATCGTCCTTCAACAACATTACCATTCAATCGATGCCATCGGCTCGTACATGCAAGAACTTAGAAATTACACTCTTGGATATGAGATGACACCGACGATGATGACGATATATAAACATTAGTCGTTTTTATACCTCAATTTATGAATAAATAATTATACTTGAGTCTATAAATAATTATTAGCCGTGTTTATATTTGCGTCCTAGGTAAATAATTTTCATGTTTATATTTCAGTCTATAGGAACTTATTAGTTTTGTTTATACTTGAGATATTATGTAAATAATTTTGTGTATATGTCTGAGACTATAGGCAATTATCGGATGTGGTCATATTTGCGCATATAGGTAAATATTTTTGTATATATATCTGAGGCTATAGGCCATTATTGGCCATGGCCATATTTGCGCATATAGCTAAATATTTTTGTATATATATCTGAGGCTATAGGCCATTATTGGCCATGGCCATATTTACGCATATAGTTAAATATTTTTGTATATATGTTCTGAGTCTATAGGTCATTATTGACCATGGCTATACTTTCATTTATAGGTAAATAAATGTGTTTATCATATTGCTATGGTCCACGTTCCTTGTACCACGGTGATGGTACAAGGTTAGACCCAATGAAGAAATAACTCGAACACAGGTATGGCATAACAAAGATATATTACAACAGAAATATAATACAAAGAAGTAGAAGTATTAGTAATGACTATCAGATTTGGTTAGAGTGAACTCTGTTGTCTCGACAAGTATCACTATTCCAATGTTCTTACAATTATCTCTCCTCCCTCTTGAGAGGCGCAGTATTTATAATGTCAGCAATAGTCCATTATTATTATTATTATAGGTATGTTCCCATAATACATATATACATACGTAACGAGCGATCTCAAATCCAAACTTTCACTTATAAAAATTGATTCATAATATATCCCGTGTATCATGCGAGTTCCTTTTTCGAGAGACCAAATTACAATGGACTAAACTCTTTTCCTCAATCTCTCTGTACCCCATCTTCTAGTTATATAAGTTCAAATAAGAAAAGAGAAGGATAAAAGTAAACGCGTACACCTATAAACAACCGAACGAGAAACAGTTAAACATCTTATAAACGTAAACAATGGAAAAAAATGCATATTCGCCAGGTTTGTATTTTATAATACGATACTAATATGTGAATATCACATGCATTATTATGGGATACAGTTAAGTAAAACATCAGTTTTATCAAGATCATGTTTATTTTAAAAAAAGGTGTACTATTTGACTCCAGTAAATGGATATATTGTTTGGTCAACGGCGTAGCCATGAACAGCGGTACATACGCTAATTTTAAATCTCGTGTATGATGCGACCCTCTTAAAATTAGCGTCAAAATAAAGTCTTCAAAAGTCGCAGGATACGCGATTATATATGGTATATATAACAAATCAACCCATAAGAATATTTTTTGGAAGTTACTTAAATCCTGTATAGTATATAGAAATGGATAGCTTATACATTGGTCAAGAAATGGGGGATGAGTTTAATACTAAAGAACAATACAAAACTGATCCCTCACTTTCTGACATCCTTTCATTTGATTACCTATAAGGAGATTTTGGAATTTCATCTATGAATCTGCTATGGCAAAAAATAGGGGATGTGCTTAATATTAAAGTACAATACAAAACTGATCCCTCACTTTTTAACCATTTATGCCTTTGATTATAAGTAGTTTTAGTTACCATATATACTCGCGTATCATGCGACGTTTGAAGACTTTGTTTTGAAGCAAATTTGACTACAATAAATGGATATATAGTTTGATCAATGGCGTAGCCATGACAAGCAGTGCATATAATAATTTTATATCTCATGTATGATGCGACCCTCTTAAAATTAGCTTCAAAATGAAGTTTTCAAAAGTCGCAGGATACGTGACCCTACCTATAAAAATAATTTATGGAAGTTACTTAAATCCTGTCTAGCTTATAGAAATGGATAGCATATATTTTGGACAAAAATGGGGGATGAGTTTAATACTAAAGAACAATACAAAACTGATCCCTCACTTTCTGTCATCCTTTCATTTGATTACCCATAAGCAGGTTTTGGAATTTCATCTACGAATCTGCTATGGCCAAGAAATGGGGGATGTGCTTAATATTAAAAAAGAAAATACAAAACTGATCCCCCAATTTTTAACCATTTATGCCTTTAATTATAAGTAGTTTTAGTTACCGTATATACTCGCGTATCATGCGAATTTTGAAGACTTAATTTTGAAGATAATTTGACGAAAGTAAATGGGTATAGAGTTTGGTCATCGGCGTAGACAGGGCCAGCGGTGCATATGCTAATTATTTATCTCGTGTATGGCGGGATGCCCTTGAAATTAGCTTTAAAATGAGGTCTTCAAAAGTCGCAGGATACGCGAGTATATACGGTACTTAATATATAGGAAATAATTGGCTGAGTTTATAGCATATTCCATCGGTTAATATTGGTCTTGTATATTTGTGAGTCTATGTGTACGAAATGCTTGTATTTATACTTCAGTCTATATTTAAATATTCATCATTTTATCATTTCCCCCCAAACAAGGTAATAAAGTCACTAATACGCAAGGGTTAGCTGAGTGTGTGAGAATATGATGAAACGAACACGTCATTAAGGAGAGAGAGAGTGTGTGTGAGAGAGAGAGAGAGAGAGCAATAAAGATTTCAGTCTAGACTTAAATACTGTTCCAGTTTATACTTCAGTCTGTAGATAAATTAATCAATGACCATATTTATGACTACAGGTACTTGTTGGGTGCCTACTTTTATTGTATTCTTTTTACAACTCTACAGAAGAAGAGATTGGTTTATTTTATCCCAGAAATCTAAAAACGCCAGAAAATAAATCGTGCTTACCATTCCGATAACACCCGTTCTTAATATAATGATATTGATAGTCGAAGATACAAGAAAAAAAATACATAGTCGTTGAACAATTTATTCCTAAGTTCAATCCTACTTGCCCAGTCCTCAGTTTCCAGAGTTGAAAGAGTCTAAAAGTATCCCCGAGTCCTTGTGAGTAACGAATTATCTTCCACCCTCCAAACTCTCTCTCTCTCTCTCACACACACACACACACACACACACAAAAGCGGGATATGGCGAGCATCTCACTGCTCTATCGCTACTTCCATGGAAAGTCCTCGGACGAACTATATTCCATGCTTCTGCCAGGTCTGACCTTCATGGCTAGAACATGCCATTCCACTTAAATCATATCAAACCACCGGCATTTTCTATCAGTGAGAATTAAGCTCCACTCAAACAGCTTCTTCCTGCGAATCAATATTCTGTGGAACCATCTCCTACAATCACAATAATTTTAACCCGTTCAAGTCTGGTGTTAACCATTATCTTCTTCTATCTGTACAAACTTCCTCCTAACGTAACACTCTACCTTGAGTGGCTCCCTGGCCTTATACAGGGTGAACCTTACTGTAAAAAAATAATTTGTGGGTACATGAGTTTGAGTAAGCATTCCTGTACACACTAAATATATAATTTATATAAATGTTATATATATATATATATATATATGTATGCATGCCCTTAAACATTCAGGCCAAGAATGTAGTACTGTTGTCATATTTTGGTGCACTTTCCAGCCTCTGTCGAGCCCAAAAACGTCTCCAAGTCCTTGTGGGTGACAAATTATTTTCCATCCTCAACCCTCTCTCTCACAGGCAGGATGTGGCAAGCCTCTCGCTTCTCTATCACTACTTTCACGGAAAGCACTCGGATGAACTACATCCCATGGTTCCGTCAGTCCTAACGTTCACTGCAAGGACCTGTCATGCCACTTAAATCATAGCAAACCATCCATATTCCCTCCATATTCTATCAGTGAGAAGTAAGCTTCTCTCAAATAGATTCTTGTGAACTACTGCTCTGTGGAAGAGACTCCTAAGAGGATGTTTCCCCGATGGAGACAATCTTAACCTTTTTAAGTCTAGAGCTAACCATTATCTTCTCCTATCCGTGCAGACTGCCTCCTAACGTAACGCCTTACTTCGAGTGTACAGATTGAACTTTACTGTAAAACCCATTCGTAAATTGGGAAGATACACTAAGGGCTGAATAGCTACACAGACGAAAACCCCAGAAATATCTACGAACATGAGAGACTAATGTTGGGACAGGCCACTGAACTTTCTTGTAACATATGCAAATAAAGAAAGCTTATATTTGATAAAAACACCTCCCTAATAAAAAAAAGAAAACGTATCTGTCTATATTTCTGAGATGAGGTATTATGTACACTATAGCCCGAATAATGTAAATAGTGAACAAGCCTTACTACGAATAAAATATTTAGAATGCATACTAATAAACACTTCCCCATCGATAAACAAACCAAACACACTTTTCATATCACCAACATTCATAAAACCTATACTTAAAGAATGTATGATCCATATCACTAAGATTGTTATAAGTGGCATTATACCACGGATTGTGTGCACCTTCCAATATGTCCCCCGTTTGCCCCTACTTTTTGATATTTATGGTTATTTTGTAGGGCGACATTGCTAGATCACTTAGATATAGTCTCCGCGTCGTTCTCTCCATTGTTCCAGCCTCCTTAGCCAGTTTTCTCATCGATCTTTTTGGATTACGCCTGATATTTTTTCTGGCTTACCTGTTTAACGAGACTGGGCGTTTTGGAGGTGCGCGCACGTCCTGGATTCGATCTACCTTTGAGGGAGGAAGTCTCGTTGTATCGATCGATTGTCCTTTTCATAAACATTGTATTGATTCCAAGTGTTTTTCCTGCTTTAGAAATCTCAGGTGGAATCAGCCCGTTTCCATGCTGGCCAGTTTTTACGATCTTTTATTTTCTATAGACATTCCTGCCAGTAAATATTAAAACACCCTTTGATAAAAACAAATGTATACACACTTGGGCGAGTATCAAACCATCAACAACAATGTATAATCAAAAATTTACAAGTAGAATTCATTTGAAATTTTGTATCAGCATTTATAGCATAGCGTTTATATATATATATATATATATATATATATATATATATATATATATATAAATATATATATATATATGATTTTTATCTGATTATATGTGTGTATGCATACATATATATATATGTGTATCTGAATATATATATATATATATATATATATATATATGAAGAAATATAGTCTTAAGGTGTGCTATATTTATAAGATAAAGTGCTCAATATCAGAGATAGAGCGTGTGTAAATATAAAAGTGAACATTGAAGCCAACACTTCAATGCCACTGACATATATATATATATATATATATATATATATATAAAGCTATCTCTCTCTTTCTCTCTCTCTCTCTCTCTCTCTCTCTCTCTCTCTATATATATATATATATATATATATATATATATATATATACATAGCTGTGATACAACGAAACACTTTGTGGAAGACAATACATATATATATGTGTGTATATATATATATATATATATATATATATATATATATATATATATATATATATACATATATATATGTATGTATGTATATGTATATATACATATATATATTTATATGTGTATGTGTGCATATATGTATATATATATTTATAGGTGTGTATGTGTGCATATATGTATATATATATATGTGTGTGTGTGTGCATATATATATATATGTGTGTGTGTGTGTGTGTGTATGTGTATTTAGGCAACAATCCTTCTTTTATGCACATTTAATTGAAAACGACTGACAAGGTGCTTTTATTTATTTTTGTATACAATTTCTTATGCGATCTAATATTTTTTCTTTTCCGATGATAAATTATATAAAAACTGTCCGAATGTTCTTTTTATCCGAGCGCTTTCGGCTATACATTTAGCCATTTTCAAGGATTATATTTCAACTGTTAAAATAAGAAATAGTTTGTTGTATGTATGTTTTATGAAATGTTTTCATTTTTGGTTTTCAAAACACGGTCAAGATATGTCCATGTTCAAAGATAATATTATTAAGTGTTGGTTTGTTTGTTTTTATTAATAAGGCTTCCATTATTTTTAGCCTTTTTTTTTACTCTCCTCGCTTTATAATAACTGTCATATAGATTTTAATATAATTGTTATATTTCTATCTATAAAAGGCAGGATGTTGTGTGTGTGTGTGTGTGTGTAACGAATGCACGGCCGCAATTTTCGACGGATTTGCACCAAAATTTACATGCACATGTTCCAAGTTAGCCAAAGACAAGACCGACTTTGCATTCCCCAACTCCCATCGTTAGTGGTAATAATCGATTTTTTATGCTTCTACGGCAGTTTTCATGTAGTTTGCGGCCATTTTCTACTGGCCAGAGTGAGAGCCTGGCTGCCACGAATAGGCAGGACGATTTTATTGGCCAGCGTGAGAGCCAATATCTGACTGACACGAATGTTAACAAGCATGCAAAAAAAAATCGATAGCTTCATTCGTCACAGGTGGGAAAAATTTTAATCTGCATGGCACTTTACTCCAATTGACTCATTCGCTTGCTTAAACTCAACGTTGATTCTGATTCCGAGGAACTGGGTTGGGTGTGAGAAAATATATGTTGTTAACATTCTTTTTTCATTCGGTTTTTCCAGTTACGGGTCCTTCTTTTAAAGCGGATCGTTTTGTGTTCATTTTGTTTAGTTCTTTTTTCGTAACAGATTTAATGTTTAGTATAGGGGTTAGAAAAAATTCGCAGAGTGAGATAGGCAAGAAGTAAGGCATGTAGCAACATCAGCACGGCAAAGGGCACTCCTTTAAAGGCAAGGAAGGGCAAAAATATTTTAAGTCAAGTGATAGCGATTGCTGTATGATTTTTGAATCAAGCACGGGCAACGCCGGGCCATGCTGCTAGTATAAATATATAAGTAGGATACACTGTAAAGTGAAGTAAAGATACACTTCAGTTATTATGTGTGCGTTATGGTTCAGATGCGCTACTGCCACACTCTGGATGTCCATTTTTTTCTCACACCCCTTACATCCTTGTTTCACACCCAGGGGACGGTACCGCCTACTTAGTTAATCACTGAGTTGAAATAACCAGAAAATATGGGCACGTATTTATCATTATTTTTCGTGTTCAAATATAGAGCTGAAATTCTCAACACGAAATACACAATATAATTCAAATTCTAAGCGGTGTTGTTTTTTTAAACGCATAAATTCATTTTTCCCTATGCCATCTTTAAAGGTACGTTTCTCTCGGTTTTTGTAACTGCGCTTTTTACTGAAAAAAATTCTAATTAAAATGAATATTAAAAATTGATTTGGAAGATGAAGATACTAACTACTCAACGGCGAGGCCTTTTAATTTAATTTTTTTTGTAAATTTCTAATTCCATTAAGAATTAGTTTTTTTATTTCACCATTGAAAATACATCCCTGAAGGTTTGACTGTGTCAGTGGCAAGATGCACAAGTGTAATTCATGACTAGTTTAAAAGCATTCAATGAAGCCTGGAGAAAGAAAAGAAAAGGAAATGAAGCTCTATCCTTGATAGTGTAGCGTCGGGGGTTAAAGGGAGAGGATGCGAAACACACAATGTCCAACGTGTCCGGTTCCGCCGGAAACAATAGAAAATGGAGAGGGCTATCGGACGCGAAGACCTTGGCGTCTGACGTAAACAAACAGTATAAAATGGATTAATATGGAAGTTGATGAATAATACTTCATTAAATTAATTTCATTTATATTTCGAAATGTTTTTGAAGATTTTTATTGTTATTTCATTTTGAAATAAATTTTACAGTTTTTTTTTTTTTCATTTTTTAAAAAAAATTCTTGCATATCAATTAATTTGTGTTTTTGTTGCCAAAAAACGGAGTGGGGAAACAAGAAAAGTGAACTGGTCCAACCAATCTTTCTAACAAGAATTCATTCCCATATGAATTCAAATATATGGTTCAGAATTAAAATAAAAATGAATGAAAAAGTTCAAGCGCGCACGCATGAACTGACACTTCCCTGTCAAGATCGAAAATGATAACAGAATTGCTTTTATTTTTATTTTTTTAATACAATTGTTGAGTCAGTCTATATTTCTGAGATTAGGTATTATGTACATTATTTACATTATTCGGACTATTGTCCTCATCTTTTTCGCCATATATATTACAACGTTTCGGCCGTTGTACGCTCCGGTCTTCTTTTGGGGGTTGGAATGTTAAACTGAACCCTTTATTTCGCTCACTGGGGTAGACTGTTCTAGTTCCACGTGTCACGTTTAAATTGAATTCAGTTATCTCCTGTTAATTCCCAAAGTGTGTGATAACCAGTTAAGGTAATGGAGAACTTTCAGAGGTAAATTAAAGCTTCATCAGAGAATGAGATATAGAGAAAAAGAAGAAATTGCGTGGTTGATACATATATGTGTGAGTGATAAGATAAAGAACAAATAGGAAATGTTTATCAATCTAACATGTTTCGCTTTTATTAAAGCTTCATCAGAGAATGAGATATAGAGAAAAAGAAGAAATTATGTGGTTGATACATATATGTGTGAGTGATAAGATAAAGAACAAATAGGAAATGTTTATCAATCTAACATGTTTCGCTTTTATTAAAGCTTCATCAGAGAATGAGATATAGAGAAAAAGAAGAAATTATGTGGTTGATACATATATGTGTGAGTGATAAGATAAAGAACAAATAGGAAATGTTTATCAATCTGACATGTTTCACTTTTATTAAAGCTTCATCAGAGAATGAGATATAGAGAAAAAGAAGAAATTATGTGGTTGATACATATATGTGTGAGTGATAAGATAAAGAACAAATAGGAAATGTTTATCAATCTGACATGTTTCACTTTTATTAAAGCTTCATCAGAGAATGAGATATAGAGAAAAAGAAATTATGTGGTTGATACATATATGTGTGAGTGATAAGATAAAGAACAAATAGGAAATGTTTATCAATCTAACATGTTTCACTTTTATTAAAGCTTCATCAGAGAATGAGATATAGAGAAAAAGAAGAAATTATGTGGTTGATACATATATGTGTGAGTGATAAGATAAAGGACAAATAGGAAATGTTTATCAATCTGACATGTTTCACTTTTATTAAAGCTTCATCAGAGAATGAGATATAGAGAAAAAGAAGAAATTATGTGGTTGATACATATATGTGTGAGTGATAAGATAAAGAACAAATAGGAAATGTTTATCAATCTGACATGTTTCACTTTTATTAAAGCTTCATCGGAGAATGAGATATAGAGAAAAAGAAGAAATTGTCTGGTTGATACATATATGTGTGAGTGATAAGATAAAGAACAAATAGGAAATGTTTATCAATCTGACATGTTTCACTTTTATTAAAGCTTCATCGGAGAATGAGATATAGAGAAAAAGAAGAAATTATGTGGTTGATACATATATGTGTGAGTGATAAGATAAAGAACAAATAGGAAATGTTTATCAATCTGACATGTTTCACTTTTATTAAAGCTTCATCGGAGAATGAGATATAGAGAAAAAGAAGAAATTGTCTGGTTGATACATATATGTGTGAGTGATAAGATAAAGAACAAATAGGAAATGTTTATCAATCTGACATGTTTCACTTTTATTAAAGCTTCATCGGAGAATGAGATATAGAGAAAAAGAAGAAATTATGTGGTTGATACATATATGTGTGAGTGATAAGATAAAGAACAAATAGGAAATGTTTATCAATCTAACATGTTTCGCTTTTATTAAAGCTTCATCAGAGAATGAGATATAGAGAAAAAGAAGAAATTATGTGGTTGATACATATATGTGTGAGTGATAAGATAAAGAACAAATAGGAAATGTTTATCAATCTGACATGTTTCACTTTTATTAAAGCTTCATCAGAGAATGAGATATAGAGAAAAAGAAGAAATTATGTGGTTGATACATATATGTGTGAGTGATAAGATAAAGAACAAATAGGAAATGTTTATCAATCTGACATGTTTCACTTTTATTAAAGCTTCATCAGAGAATGAGATATAGAGAAAAAGAAATTATGTGGTTGATACATATATGTGTGAGTGATAAGATAAAGAACAAATAGGAAATGTTTATCAATCTAACATGTTTCGCTTTTATTAAAGCTTCATCGGAGAATGAGATATAGAGAAAAAGAAGAAATTATGTGGTTGATACATATATGTGTGAGTGATAAGATAAAGAACAAATAGGAAATATTTATCAATCTGACATGTTTCGCTTTTATTAAAGCTTCATCAGAGAATGAGATATGGAGAAAAAGAAGAAATTGTCTGGTTGATACATATATGTGTGAGTGATAAGATAAAGAACAAATAGGAAATCTTTATCAATCTAATATGTTTCACTTTTATTAATTTTATTAAAGCTTTGATGATTTTAAAAAATATATTTTCACTGGTTAATCAGGTTTCGCGTGCATTCGACTTGTTCAACATACGTTAGTATAATTTATGATTTCAAGGAGAGACGACGAGTCTGTTTGAAGTTCCAAGAAATTAACATTTTCTAAGCTTAACTGAAACACAGTAAATATTGCTTTATATATGTAAGTGCATAATAATTCTATTTTGTCTATGTGGTATTCAGACGATAATGTTTATTTGTAAGTGCGTATGTATGTGTGCGCATGTATGTGTGTGTACATATATGTAGCAGACATTGTGTTTGATGAATTTTCACCTGTTAGTTTCGGAACGTTTTCACGTTCGCATCGTTTGTTTTAGATAAACAAGCGTTAGATACTTTAAGAATTTATTCAATAAATGTTGGTAATATAATATAATATAATATAATATAGGGGAGGCTGCTTAATCATATTGGCATATCAACTATTTTTATGTGAATTTCATAACCAATATTAGTTCTAAGAAAATAAATCAAAACGAATTGATGGATAAGTAGATGCAGGTCCGGTTTATACTCGGGTCAATAAAGGTTTGCACTAGAGTTTAAAATATAGACATATGTCCGGTATACAATGAAGTGTAAAACAGAAACTGTCCCTTTTATACGAGGGTCTAAGACATAAACACTAGTTCGGTTTATTCTGAGGTGTAAAACATAGCCATCCGTCTAGTTTACTATAGTGTGCAAAAAAGACATTGGCCCTGTTTACACTAGAGCGTAAACCATAGACTTAGATCCAATTTACTCTAGAGTGTAAAAATGACCAATGCCCGGTTTACACTGGAGTGTAAACCATAGACATTTGTTCGGTTTATATTAGAAATAAATACATCTCACATAAGTCTGGTTAACATTACAATAAAAAAAGTATATATAGGTTTGTTTAACACGAGAGTTCCAAAAAAGTAGGCATATGTCCTGTTTACAGTTTAAGTAAAAACGATAAGAATAGTCCTAGCTTACACTGGAGTCAGAAATTTTGATATTGGCCTGGTTTACACTGGAATCGAAAACGTACATAAATGTCAGGTTTTCACAAGAGTAACAAAAATATAAACACATGTCCAGTTTACACAAGATCAAAAACGGCAGTTCTTAGACAAGATTAATACATATATCTATCTGTCTATCTATATTTATACACACACACACACACACGCACACATACATATATATATATATATATATATATATATATATATATATATATATATATACCCAAGTGTGGGATTGGTATATACGGAGTAAATTCCAATAACCAACAATTATTATTCTTTAAAGAGTGCTCAATACAGAGTAGAGCAGATATAATCATTTATTTAAATATTATAACATAAATATGTTATAAAATCACTAAAATATATATTTATGTTATAATATTTAAATAAATGATTATATGTATATATATATATATATATATATATATATATATATATATATATATATATATATATATATATATATATATGCATGTTTCATTAAATAATATAGACAAGTGTTGTCTATTTATTTTATGTAAATTCTTTTCATATCGTCTGATAAGCTTAATAACATTATCATTAAACGAAGAAAGAAAATCACAATATTCATATATATTTTTTAATCCTATCTAAGCTTTCGGCTTACATAAGCCATTATCAAAGATGACAATTACAGTACAATATATTAAGGAATACACGGACAAGACAGTGATGATAGTCTGTTTCTGTTTACATGGAAGATTTCCAAGCAACAACAAACTCGTGCATATAAAACGCTGGAAGCGAAAATCGCACTGCAGCTCATAACGTAACACATGACCACGCGACAGTTGGTATAAACCAATGACTTCTGTTACCAATTATAGGCATTTAAGAATATTTGTGGAGATTTCATAGTTTATTTTGTTCAGGTTAGGTTTCAACTGTTTTATGTATATAGCTTCAAGAATTTTTAGTTTTTGTTTATTGTTTTCATGTTTAAGTATAGTTGTGTTTTCAACAAGGATTTTACGGAATTGTGTATGAGGTCAGGCATGTTGTTTTACATATATATATATATATATATATATATATATATATATATAGGTAGTAATCCGTTGGTATAATCAAGGCCAGTCCTATTAACACAATATAGAATTTGAAATATGTTAAAACTGATTCACAAGAGAGTGCTCAATGTTAATTTTCATTAAACAGAGCAATTATCCTTACAACTGGAATTAAGATACCATTAGTTAATGACCATTTTCACCTACGAATTTTAATTTAATTAAACCGATGAGCTGACCTATAACCTAATAGTCTATAGTCCTATAACCTAATAAGTTTGGTCAGCTCATCGGATTACTATTCTCCTCTCCCTACACAGGCACTCTATAATATACCTCTATAATATAATTCCTGTGACGGTGCCTTCTTCTGCCATATCTCCCACTAGGTTCCCTCTAACGCCCCCGCTCTCTCTCTCTCTCTCTCTCTCTCTCTTTCTTTACCCAACTAACCAGTATCCGTCTACAAACTACCCTCTTTTGTTGGGGCCTTACCGTCTACACTGCATAAAATTGGGATATTCTAAACATCACCGACCTGGAACCATATTTATTGATATAACCATTATCCACATGACGAACCAAACCCTCAGGTGCCGATTTCTTTCCGCTGGTCACAGCGCTTTGCCGTTTTAGCCTTGAAGAAATCGCCAGGATTGAGCCTATTTATGTATTTAGGCAGCAATTCGTTTTGTTTTTGCCTGCAGTATATATATATATATATATATATATATATATATATATATATATATATATATATATATATATATATATATATGATTAGTGCTTTTAGGCAGCAATTCTTCTTTCATGCACATTTCATTGAATACTACAGAAAAGGTGCTTTTATTTAGATTTTTTAAAACAATTTCTCATGCGATCTAATAATATTTTTTTCTTTTCGGATGATAAATTACATAAAAACTGTCCGAATGTTCTTTTTTTTTCCTGAGCGCTTTTGGCTATACATTTAGCTATTTTCAAGGATTAAATATTTTAACTGTTAAATAAGAAATAGTTTTTGCCTGTATGTTTTATAAAAAAATATCATTTTGTCAAAACACGGTCAAGATATTGTGTTCATGTTCGTAGTTAATAGTATTATGTGTTGGTTATTTTGTTTTTATTAATAAGGCATCCATTATTTTTAGCCTTATTTTTTTGCATGTAGATTATGCTATTCTATTTTTGTTGTCAACAAGTATGTTCTGAATAGTGTCCGGTAGGTCTCTATGAATATTTAAATGAAATCTAATTGAGCTATTCTCAGAAAGGTGTAGAGTGAGTGTGCGTGTCAAACAAGTTGTAGTGTGGCCTATATAAATATTTACGAATTTTGATTGATCAGGAATACAATATATATATATATATATATATTTTAATCTATGCTATATAATGTATGAAAATGCTTGACATCAATTACAGAGAGTATATAGATATAAATGTGGACATTGAGGACAACACCAAGCTGCGACAGTCTCTTTCAAAAAAGCAATCTTCCTGCCATGAAGATTACGCTTAAACATGGCACAGACTATCACCACTCGATGTTAACATCAATGTCCATTTTATATATATATATATATATATATACATATATATATATATTTTAGAATTGGACATAGTCCGACAATTTATTTAAAGACATTTATATTATGTTCTATAAAAAGAACGTTAAACATAATATAAATGTCTTTAAATAAACATATATATATATATATATATATATATATATATATATATATATATATATATATATATATTTATATATATTAATACATTTATGTTTAATCCGACAGTTCCATTACTAAAAAAAGTTATTATAGTGGACACTTCGTATTTAAAATACAAGTTCCATTATTATGTATTAAATTACGGTGTGTATTATATCTAACTTATATATCTAACTTATATATCTAACTATATATATATATATATATATATATATATATGCATAACTTATATTAATTTATATCGCACTAAAATGTTTAACATTTAGTTACAAATACCTAATATATATATATATATATATATATATATATATTTAGGAAGACGTATATATATATATATATATATATATATATATATATATATATATATATATTGTGCGTGGGAGTGTGTGAATGTGCATGCGTAAATCTGTATATATGTACGTTTGTGCCTCTGTGTGTGTGTGTGTGTGTGTGTGTGTGTGTGTCAGTATGCGGTGTCTGTGTTTAGTTGTTTTGCGTGTATGTGCTCGTATTCTTAGGAGTGTCATTTTAATAAAATAATGTTTCGACATTATGTATGGGGAGGAGGCTGAACCCTTAGCGAAAGTGAAGAACGTGCATTTTATTCTCACTAATAATTAATAAAAAGGTTCCAATTAATTAATTGAATCGAGTAGTGAAGAAGCAAAAAAAAAAAGTAGAATATTGACTTTTGAAAGAAAATGGAAAAAGTCGACTACAGAGAATGAGGTAAAAACAATTTTTATAATTGTCTAAAGAAGAGTCGAAAGCGAGGCTTTGGCGACCATTTGCAAGGTATTAAATCCAATAAGACACAAGGGTTTAACGGATGTGGAAGAATTAAGAAGATAAACATTGATAATGAGCGGGAACCGGAAATAATAATCAAGCGGACAATACATAGCGATTGATATTGTATTTAAATTTTTGAAGATTAAATTTGGCTGGAAAGCATGGAGCCGGAAAAAAATTCCACAAGCGAAAAGTACGAGAAAAGAAACGGTTAGCATAAAGGTTACGGCTATAATCTCGCCAGCTCAACTGTAAATTGATGAGATCTTGACGCCAGACTATATATGACGACTCTATCATAATCTAGATACCATAGAGACGAACTCATCCGAACAAATACCATGAAAGCATTTACAGAAAAGATACAGAGAGGCAACCTTACGACGGTGGGGAAAAAAAGGGACTGAAGCCGAACTGCCAGATCAGGACCAATAATATTGCTGATTTTTCTTTGGTTTTTGCCAAGGTGATCAATGCAAATAGTAGGGACACCGGATCATATGTAGCTTAATCTTCTAAGCATGGATGAAGTGTAGACTTATAGATTTGTATGTCAGATTCTGGAGGGAAAAATTGTTTCGCCCGGTACAGTGAACCGTCTTTCTTAGCAGCTGACCTGGTAATGAACTCAATATAGTTTTTCACTTCATGTCAACATAGAACGTTAGCTCGAAGAGACACAACAAGTCACTTTCCTGTAGGTTAGCATCGGCCCTGCTCATGGCAGGCAGAGAGGGGACTCTCGTATTAGCCGTTTGGAACGAGAGATTGGAGAGTCTAGTTCGAGTCCCAGTCGTGTCACTTAGGTTTGCTTCCGAGTTTTATGAATGCATCATCACTCTCCTGCAGCTAAGGGTCAAATAGTTAGGCAAATTGGAATACAGTCTAGGGGAAAAAAACTGCCTGGCAGACTTGAAATCAGTTCAGATGGAAAACTTTAAATAAACAAACCATGGTAGAAAGAGCACATGCGAACATGTGATCGTCTGTGGGAAAAAAAATCCACCCTTTCCACAGAGGGCAGACGTTGAGTCTAGGGCCCTGAAACAATTCTATTACAGAAGTTTCACCTGATGCATTATGCGACACGATGTCCCAAACAGCGAAAAAGCTAGACATTCCAAAAGGTCCTTCTTGATGCAGCCGCATTAAGCACTCCCGAACCTGTTCAGTTCAGTTGTATACAACGCCTTTCTCAGATCAAGGGTTAAAATGGTTTTGAGTGAATACAGTTTGTGGATCGTGGCAAAGACCTCACTTATTGAAATCTTATCGACTGGCGTGCTTCGAGCTCACATCTAAAGAGAGCCTGATGTCTAAACAAATCCCGAATCGTGCTTTTAAACAGATTTTTCTCGATTCTCGAAGGTTAAATCTCTGCTCATTTTGATATGTTAGCATAAAGTAATTTTATGAATGAATTTTTCATTTATTAACCCGTCATATTTTATTACATAAAATTTATGAGATCTAATAAGGGTTTCCCCTCAAGTAATATAGGTTCGAGTCCTGATCGATGAATATATTTTTCTAACAAGGTTTCTCGAATATTCAACCTGATAAATTAAAGCAATAAATTACATGTCGGATTAATGAATGAAAAATCCATATCTAAAAAAATATCTTTGTTTCAATTAGGATACGAAACACTTTGCCTGGCCGTCGGGGTCTCTGTAGCCGAGAGGTCAAAGCACGTCAGATCTAAAGGTGGTCCCCCAGTGTAATCGCTGAATCGAATCCTCTTGTAGAACGCATATATTTCTAATAAGATTTCTCGAATATTTATGTAGGTCGATGAAAATAAATAAATACAGTTTTTAATAAATAAACAGAACATCAACTCAAATATATGCATCTACTAAAAATAACGTTTAAGTAATAATTAGTATATATATATATATATATATATATATATATATATATATATATATATATATATAAGGAAGAGGTTATAGTGGTTCCAACGAGAGAAAAGTGTTTATATTAAAAAGAAGAGAGAAACTGCAAACGTTTTTGGTTGTAATGTGGATTTTTTAAAAAAATATTATGCTTTATTTTCCATAATTTTACTACACGTGTTTCTGGTCTCGGGACCGTCTTCAGGTAAAGGGTGGATATTTCCACATATTATTAAAAATAATTAATTTTTTCTCCTTTATGTTTTTCGATGTTAAATATTCTCGATATGAGACATTCTCTTTTTTTGTGTGTTAGTAATGTCTTTCTTAAAATGGCAGTGAAGTGTTCAGCGCGTAGGGTCATAAAACAACTAAGGTTGGTTTGAGAAGTGATGAATTAGTTGTCGGTATCTTATCTTTTAATGTTTTAATGACCCCTGTGTGTTCTCATATATATATATATATATATATATATATATATATATATATATATATATATATATAAAATTAAAGATCAGCTCAAATGCAGAACAAATATGGATTGGAATCAAACAGGATGATAAGATAAATAATAAGAAACGTATATCAATTTAAAATTTGACCGTTTTATTAAAGCTTCGCCCGAGGTTGAGGAAAACAGACAAAAAGACAGAAAAAAATGTTTTTTCAAATATGTTTATGTATGTAAGGGTCACTTCTCATTGGTCAGAAACGTGTCACGTGTATGAAAACCGTGGATACTTCTATAATTTCGGAAGATTATTGTATGTCTAAGTGGCCATTGAATGGCAATATCTATTCGTAATTGTGTTCGTGTGTTTGTCTAGTTGTTTTTCTCTTCACCTTTGTGTGGTCAACTCTCGCAGCGGGGTGTTGAAGGATTCTAGTTTATGGCTCGCATCTTTAAGAATGTATTCTTTCTATTAGATAAATATAAGTTAGGTTCTTTAAGAATGGATTCGAAGAAAGATGGCGATGAAATGTTATGTTTTAGGTGTGTGAAGGACCCTTAAAATATTGATATTTAAATTAAGTAATCTTTTCATCTTAACGTTTATTCCAACGTAATTTCAACAAAAACAAAATAAATAGAATAACATGTATTTTTCTTTTTTCTCTGTAATTTTATAATTTTAAACTTAATAGAGTTTATATTTAGATTTTAAAATGGGTAATTTTTAATTTTAATTTCAAATTTTATCGCATAATTTAATAAATATTAGTTAGAATTAATTATATTTTAGTATAACACCAACTTTAAAGCATTTAATAGTTATTATAACCTTGCTTCCTTGTCAAGTTTTTTGAATTCTCGTATACTTGTATTTTGATTGGTCATTCCAGCTTATGTAACAGCGTTTCCCCTTACGAGGAGTGGTTAATTAATCTGAACCTTTTAAAACCCTTTATTCTACATTCAACATCATCACTTGATTTTAGAGGTGTTGAAACAAAATGGCTATTTTGTAGTGATTTTATAACATATTTATGTTATAATTTTTAAATAAATAATTATATATATATATATATATATATATATGTATGTATGTATGTATGTATGTATTACCAGTTTGTGACTGGTAGGGATAATTCCAAGGAGGATATTAATTCGGGGAGAGCTCAATGTAGACTACAGAGAATAATAATAATAATAATAATAATAATAATGGTAATAATAATAACAATAATAATAATAATAATAATAATAATAATAATAATAATAATAATCACGAATAAAACCTTAAATATTCATTTTGGTCATAATTTGTTTCGTGAATATCGAAATATTCACTCTTCAGACCAAAGAACAAAGTGGGGAAGGAAAGCAAGAGAGAAAATATGAGAGAAAGAGGAGAAAAGGGAAAGTGACGGGTGGACAGGCATTTCTAAACGGATGGGATATATATATATATATATATATATATATATATATATATATATATATATATATATATATATATATATATATATATTGGTGTGTACGGAAGAAATTCCAACATCCAAAAATACTATTTAAAAAGAGTTATATATATATATATATATATATATATATATATATATATATATATATATATATATATATATATATATATATTTAAATACATTTTTATAAGCAGTAAATTCGACCTTGCCAACCGAACGATCCTCAGTCGCCGAATCGGTTAAGGCACGTCAGGCTATATGACGGTTCTGTATAGGATACAGGTTCGAATCCTGTCGGAGGACGAATATTTTTTAGGAAAATTTCTCGGACATTCAGGCCGGTAAATGTTATTTAATACTGTTTATTATAAGCAGAGCATTTACTTAAAAACTTGTATCAATAAAAAGAATGTTAAACATAAAAATATCTTTAAATAATTGTCGGACTTTGTCCATTTCATAATATATATATATATATATATATATATATATATATATATATATATATATATATATATATATATATATATATGCAAGTTTCATTAAAAACGGTTATGTTTTTTATTTAATTTTTCTTGTATACGAACAAGAGCTTTCTTTGCTGGACAAAGTGTGTGTAAGAACTGTCCAAATGTTTTATTTTTCCGAGCGCTTTCGGCTATACCTTTAGCCATTATCAAGAATGATTTGATTTTTCAGCTTAATTGAGTGTGCGCATTATGTATATGTCTTAGTGTGTAGTAGTGGTGCTTTAATTTCCAAATACGGTTAGCACGTTGTGGCTTTGTTCGTAGTTAATATTGTTAAGGGTAGGCTTTTTCTTTTTTAGTATTAAAGCCTCCATTATTTTTAACCTTTTTTTACAGGTGGAAGCAATTAATATATTTGTGTTTTCTACTAGTATATTTCTAATGGAGTCTGGTAAATTTTTGTGTGTGTTTAAATGGGTTCTAATGGAGCTGTGATCGGATAGGTGTAACGTAAGACGTCTGGATAAGCATGTGGTTGTGTAACCGATGGAATAATTTATGAGCCCGGTTTCGTTAGGAACGCAGTTCCTTAAGGGGCATTTGAACTCATAAATAATGTTCGTTCTTTGCAATTTTGACTTATCCGGCGTGTTGTTATTTTTTAGGATGAGGTTAGCTGTCTTAAATTTTTTATAATAGATAATTAATTTGATATTTTTATTTGGGTCGATTGGGGTGGTGTATTTCTTTATAATATGTCTTAGTGAGCATTCATCTTGTTTGTAATTCTTATGCATTTGGTTTTTGTAATAAATGTGTATGTAATATTTGACTGTGTGTTCACTTTCATTATTACTTACTTTAGGGAGAAATAGTCTTATTTGTTGGTCTATAAGATAGTTAGGGAAGCCGTTGTTGATTACGGTTTGTTTTACGTTATTAAGTTCTTTGATTTTTGCTGTCATTATTAAGAACTACTGTTGTGTATCTCTCGTAGTTAGAATTCCTTTATCTGTATCTTGGTAGACTTTGGGAAGATGGACGTTTGAAAGTTGATCATGAAGCCATTTGTGACAGTTATGGGGAACGAGGCCACAGAAAAAAGAATCCGAATTTTTTTACATCTTCGCTTTCAGTTCTTAATTTTCCATTGTCGCGACGTGGCTTCCTTCTGTCTTTTAATTTTCATTCGTTTACCATTCCATCGCCGTCCTTAACCCTTCTGCCTGAGCTCCTGAGTCAAAACTCGTAAATAATTGGTTTGTAATATTTTACGGCAGATATAAAAATAGATACAAGTATTTACCCACCGTTCGACTAGTGGCTGGGCATTAAGTCATTTTAAGCGGAGGTCAGGGCTCAAATACTAAGGATTGTGTTTTTCAGAACTTTTTCTAGTTTTTGTTGTTGTTGTTGTTCTTCTTCTTCTTCTTCTTCCTCTTCTTCTTCTTCTTCTTCTTCTTCTTCTTCTTTTCAGAACATTTTCTTCCCAATTTCCTTCTTTCCTTAACAAATTTAAAATGTTATTCATACATTCTCCTTTTCTCCTTCTTCTTTAGTTCTTCTTTTCTTAAGTGGTTTTCTTCCCAATTTCGTTTCTTTCGTTAAAAATGTTTATTTATAAAGTTTCTTCTTCTTTGTTCCAATCTTTCCTTCATAAAGATTTCATTTTTAAAACTTCTTCTTTCTTAATGTATTTTTTCGCGTTTGATCCTGTGTTTACTCCTTCCTTTTTTATGTTATTTTGAACAAGTTTTTCTTCTTTTTCTTCTTCTTCTTCAACTTTTTCTTCTACTTCATATTCTACTACTTCTTCTTCTCCTCCTCCTCTTCTGCTTTTACTTATTCTTCTACTACTTCTACTTCATCTTCTTCTTCTTCAACTTCTTCTTCTATTTCTTTTTCTCTTCTTCAACTTCTTCTTCTTCAACTTCTTCTTCTTCTACTTCTTCTTCTTCTTCAACTTCTTCTTCTTCTTCTTCTTCTATTTCTTCTTCTTCTTCAACTTCTTCTTCTTCAACTTCTTCTTCTTCAACTTCTTCTTCTTCTTCTTCTACTTCTTCTTCTTCTTCTACTACTTATTCTTCTACTTCATCCTCTTCTTCTTCAACTTCTTCTTCTTCTTCTTCTTCTTCTTCTATTTCTTCTTCTTCTTCAACTTCTTCTTCTTCAACTTCTTCTTCTTCTTCAACTTCTTCTTCTTCTACTACTTATTCTTCTACTTCATCTTCTTCTTCTTCTTCAACTTCTTCTTCTTCTTCTTCTTCTTCTTCTACTACTTATTCTTCTACTTCATCTTCTTCTTCTTCTTCTTCTACTTCTACTTCTTCTTCTACTTCTTCTTCTTCTTCTACTTCTTCTTCTACTTCATCTTCTTCTTCTTCAACTTCTTCTTCTTCTTCTTCTTTTTCTTCTTCTTCTTCTATTTCTTCTTCTTCAACTTCTTCTTCTTCAACTTCTTCTTCTTCTACTTCTTCTTCTTCAACTTCTTCTTCTTCTTCTTCTTCTTCTTCTTCTTCTATTTCTTCTTCTTCTTCAACTTCTTCTTCTTCAACTTCTTCTTCTTCTTCTTCTACTTCTTCTTCTACTTCTTCTACTTCTTCTTCTTCTTCTTCAACTTCTTCTTCAACTTCTTCTTGCACTTCTTCTTCTTCTTCTTCTTCTACTTCATATTCTACTACTTCTTCAACTTCTTCTACTTCTTCTTCTTCTTCTTCTTCAACTTCTTCTTCTACTTCTTCTTCTTCTTCTTCTTCTTCTTCTACTTCTTCTTCTACTTCATATTCTACTACTTCCTCAACTTCTTCTTCTTCTACTGTTTCTTCTTCACTTTTCATCCTTTTTTGCTTTCCTCTTGGCCTCCTTTGTAATTGTTCTATTGCATAATTCTCTTCGATTCCCGCTTCTCCCTCTCCTTATACGTTACTTACTCTTGCTTTTTATCTTTCTTCTAACCACTCTATTATTCCTTATATATTCTCTTTTCTCTCTCTCTCTCTATATCTCTCTCACTTTCCCACTCTCTACGCCTTCCACTCTATTTCATTTCTTCTTCTTTCCCTCTTCTCATTCTTCACTCAGTGAATCACTCTAGGCCAATTTATCGATACCCTCGCCATTCCACTTACTTCCTTACCTTTTTTTCTACTCAAAGACTCTTTTGTAGAAGCAAATATTTAAAAAAAATGTGCAAAGAATATTGCAGCGAGCACCTGCAATTTATTGACACGATAACAAAATCATCAAAGCGAGACGTTTACTTTTTTCTTTGTCTATATTTTGTTCGTTCAGCACCCCCCTCTTTTAATCCTTGCCGATTTTCGCTAACTTCATTTTTCTTTTTCATCCATTTACCTCGGTAGGATTTTCTCATTGATCGTTCCTACTCTCATCCATTCCACCTACACACGACCTCACTTTGTTAATTTTTATTGATTCTTCCCTCTAAATCTCGCTTTCCAAATCTCTATCTATGTCTAGATCTCTCTCTCTCTCTCTCAATCTCTTTCTCTCTCTCTCTCTCTCTCTCACACACACACACACACACTCTCTCTCTCTCCACACACACTTCTTTGATATTAATTCTTGAACTATCTCTTCTTTTCTTTAAATTTCTTGGCTGGATTTTCTCTCTCTCTCTCTCTCTCTGATTCTCTGTGTGTGACTGTTCATCTCTCTCTCGCTCTCTCTCTGATTCTCTGTGTGCGTCTCTGTTCATCTCTCTCTCACTCTGATTCTCTGTATGTGTCTCTGTTCATCTCTCTCTCTCTCTCTGATTCTCTGTGTGTGTCTCTGTTCATCTCTCTCTCTCTCTGATTCTGTGTGTGTGTCTCTTTTCATCTATCTCTCTCTCTCTGATTCTCTGTGTGCGTCGCTTTTCATCTCTCTCTCTCTCTGATTCTCTGTGTGTGTCTCTGTTTATATATCTCTCTCTCTGATTCTCTGTGTGTGTCTCTTTTCATCTCTCTCTCTCTCTGATTCTCTGTGTGTGTCTCTGTTCATCTCTCTCTCTCTCTCTGATTCTCTGTGTGTGTCTCTTTTCATCTCTCTCTCTCTGATTCTCTGTGTGCGTCGCTTTTCATCTCTCTCTCTCTCTCTGATTCTCTGTGTGTGTCTCTGTTCATCTCTCTCTCTCTCTCTGATTCTCTGTGTGTGTCTCTTTTCATCTCTCTCTCTCTGATTCTCTGTGTGTGTCTCTTTTCATCTCTCTCTCTCTGATTCTCTGTGTGTGTCTCTGTTCATCTCTCTCTCTCTCTCCGATTCTCTGTGTGTGTCTCTGTTCATCTCTCTCTCTCTCTCTCACTCTGTATCGTGCACGTTTCTCTCTGTCAAATTATATGATATTAATTGTTAAACTATGTCTTCCTTACTTTAACTTTCTTGGTTGGTTTCTCTCTCTCACTCACTCTCTCTGAAACACTGTCTTTTTCTCTCCCTGTCTCTTTCTCACTGTTTCGTTCACGTCTCTGTCCCCCAAATTCTATGATAGTAATTCTTGAACAATCTCTTCATTTCTTTAGTTCGTTTCTCTCTCTCACTCCCTGTCTCTCTTTGTGTTTCTCTGTCACTCTCTCTCTCTCTCTCTCTCTTTCTCCCAAATTCTATGATATTCTTGAACTATCTATTCCTTTCTTTAACTTTCTTGGCTGGATTCTCTCTCTCTCTCTCTCACACTCACTCTCTGTCTCTGTCTCTCTGTGTCTGTCTCGTGCACGCCTTTCTCTCTCCAAACTTTTTTTTAGATATTAATTCTTAATTATCTCTTCCTTTCTTAAACTTTCTGGGCTGGATTCTCTCTCCCTATCACTCGGTGTGTGTTTCTCTTTGTCCCTCTATCTCTCTCTCTCGTGAACGTCTCTCTTACAACTTCTTTGATATTAATTCTTGAAATACGGTTTTCAGTCTGAAACTTTCTCGGCTGGATTCACTTTCTTTCTCTTTCTGTATCTCGATGACGCCCCCCCTCTCTCTCTCTCTCTCTCTCTCTCTTTGTGTCTCTTCGTCCTTCTCTCTCATTCTGTATTGTGCACCTCTCTCCCGCAAAAGTTCTTTGACATTAATTCTTGAACTATTTGAACATTATTCTTTCTCTCTTTCTGTCTTCTTTTTATCTTCACAATTCTTTCTTTCTTTCTTTCTTTTTTCTTTCTTTTTTGTTTCTTTCTTTCTTCTTATCTTCACAATTCTTTCTTTCTTTCTTCTTTTTATCTTCATCATTTTGTCTCTCATTTTGTCCCGTTTTTTCTTTCTCTTACCTTCATCATTCTCTCACTTTTTCTGTCGATTTTTTACTCTCCTCATCTCTATGTATGACTCCATCACGATTTCTTACTCTCTCTTTCTCATTTACCATCTTTTGGTTCCTCATACCCCACTCTCTGTCTCCCATTCTATTTCTCTTTCTTTCTTTCTTTCTTTCTTTCTTTCTTTCTTTCTTTCTTTCTTTCTCACTCTGTTCATTATCTATCTATCTATCTATCTATCTATCTATCTATCTATCTATCTA
Organism: Acanthosepion esculentum; assembly: GCA_964036315.1. NCBI lineage: Eukaryota > Metazoa > Mollusca > Cephalopoda > Sepiida > Sepiidae > Acanthosepion > Acanthosepion esculentum. The sequence goes on along the minus strand of OZ038511.1, from coordinate 83,067,638 downwards.
TCTATCTATCTATCTATCTAAGTCTGTGCATATCTATCTATCTATCGGAGTTCAGTCATATCTATCTATCTATCTATCTATCTATCTATCTATCTATCTATCTATCTAAGTCTGTGCATATCTATCTATCTATCGGAGTTCAGTCATATCTATCTATCTATCTATCTATCTATCTATCTATCTATCTATCTATCTATCTATCTAAGTCTGTGCATATCTATCTATCTATCGGAGTTCAGTCATATCTATCTATCTATCTATCTATCTATCTATCTATCTAAGTCTGTGCATATCTATCTATCTATCGGAGTTCAGTCATATCTATCTATCTATCTATCTATCTATCTATCTATCTATCTATCTAAGTCTGTGCATATCTATCTATCTATCGGAGTTCAGTCATATCTATCTATCTATCTATCTATCTATCTATCTATCTATCTATCTAAGTCTGTGCATATCTATCTATCTATCGGAGTTCAGTCATATCTATCTATCTATCTATCTATCTATCTAAGTCTGTGCATATCTATCTATCTATCTATCGGAGTTCAGTCATATCTATCTATCTATCTATCTATCTATCTAAGTCTGTGCATATCTATCTATCTATCGGAGTTCAGTCATATCTATCTATCTATCTATCTATCTATCTATCTATCTATCTATCTAAGTCTGTGCATATCTATCTATCTATCGGTGTTCAGTCATATCTATCTATCTATCTATCTATCTATCTATCTATCTAAGTCTGTGCATATCTATCTATCTATCGGAGTTCAGTCATATCTATCTATCTATCTATCTCTCTATCTATCTATCTATCTATCTATCTATCTATCTATCTATCTATCTGTCTGTCTGTCTATCTATCTATCTGTACTCATATCTGTCTTTTTTATTCTTATTTTCAACCATTTTCTCGTTCTCTCGATTTCATAATTTTTTATGCCTCATTCTTTTTATATTTATCTCCTATTCTTTCTCTTTCATTCATTCTCGCTTGTTTTTTTTCATTCCTTCATTCATTCACTCATTCATTCTTTCATTCTTAAGTTTTCTTTATCCCCCTCTTTTTTATTCTCTATTTTCTCTCTCTCCTTCTTTCTCTTTCGTCTCAATCACTTTGGATTCGCCTCTCATTTTCTTTTTTTTTATATACCCTTTATTTCAATCGTTTCTCGTCGACTCTCTCTCTCTCTCTCTCTCTCTTACTTTTGTTCTTTCTGTTTCACCAAATGGAAAAAATAAATAATGTGTACACCTGTTGCTCCCCGAGAGATCTTGCGCAGAAAATGTATGCACGAACCTTCTGAAATATATTCATTTTCTTTTCGCACCCTCTTTAGCATAGTGGGTTGGATTTGTAACTGGTATGAGTGCCTATAATCTTTTGGATTCTATAAATGTAAAACACCTCGTGTTTAGGAAAAACGTATTAAAAATAGACAATACGAATCAGAGTTTATGGGCCGTCTCGCTTCATGACACAGGCGTTGACAACTCTCCACAATTTCCTATCAATATTTGTCATCTTACTACACCCAATTCATGAACAGTCACTTATATATAAAAGAAATTCATATTGCAAAAGTAAGATCTGGTTGCCAAAATATCAAGGACGCCAAGAAATACGGTGACGTAAATAGAAAATTCAAAGAAATTAATGGCATCGTTTAACGAGTTCTACTTTTTAGTAGTTGACTATTTGGGTGCAGTATCATATAACTTAAGATTATAAGGATTTATTCTTACTAAATTGTTTTATGACCGATATTTTTATTTCGAATAATTATCATTTGTTTATTTCCACTTTTAATTTTGACATTTTTATTGAAATAAAGAATTTTGCATCTTGAATAATTTTCATTTAGTAAAACTGTCCTTTCGATTAAATTTCGTAATTCTAATGAAACAATTTCGTATGAAAAACTCCATTAATTTTTATTTTATTTTTTCAAGTCAAATATTTAGCAATACATTTACATTGTACATATAATAACTCTATTCTATGAATAATACTTACATTAATTCCTGACCAATGACAATCCCTTTCTTCCTGGTTTCCAAGGAAAAGTGGATGAAAATTAATTGAGACATGACGAAAAGTCAAGGACTGGCTTGCAATTCTTGAAGAAGAAAAATATAAAATCTACGAAGATTCGACATTTCTGACCGTAAACACTGAATATGAAATATCTCGAGACAATTTACAAAAAACAAAACAAAACAAACAAAATTTTAAAAACTCATATATTTGAACGAAAGATATTTGAAAAAAAAAATGAGAACAGAACCTGCAAGAAATTCATATTACAAAAGTAAGAGCAGGTTTGCATACAACTTAAGGTTAGAAGGATTGTTCTTGCTAAATTGTTTTATTAACGATGTTTGTATTTCGAATAATTATCATTTGTAGATTTTCTCGTTTAATTTTTACATTTTTATTGCAATGAAGAATTTTGCATTTCGAATAATTATCATTTAGTATAATTGTCCTTTCGATTAATTTTCATTCAAACAATTTACAATTCCCACCGTTTCACTGTCTCAACCCTTAAATGCAATCGTTTCTTCTACTCCAATAGCTTCTATTCTCGCACTACCCGTCTGTGGAACTCCTTTCGTTTTACTTGCTCCCCTGATAGATATAATCTTCAAATATTCAAATGTAATATCAGTCGACATCTTCTGTTACCTTGATCTTGCTCCCTGTCCTTCCTCTGTAAATTTTTCTTAAACACACCTCTTCACTCTTGTTCTCAATCCTCTGTAACCCATGCGTGCTAGTGGCACTCCCGCTTTGCTTGGGGTGAATTTCTTAAAAAACAAAAAAAAACTAATACCGCATTTGAAGGATACCATATTTTTCTCGCCGGAGTCGATTCTTCAAATCTACAAATCAACCATTCGCCCTTTCATGGAGTATTGCTGCCATGTATGTTCTGAAGCCCCTTCTAATTGTCTCAAGGTCCTTGATAAAATCCAAAGACGGATATGCAATATAATTGGCCCTGATCTGGCATCACGTCTGCAGCATCTCTCTCACAGACATGTCTCCCTCTGTCTTTTTTACAAATACATTCACGATGAGCTGCTTTCGCTGGTTCCCAGACTACATGAATTTAATCGCTCAATTAGGCTGACATCTCGCTCTTACCCTTTCACTGTCGAAACTGTTAAATGTAGCCGTCTCTTCTACTCCAATAGCTTCATGTCTAGCACTTATCGCCTGTGGAAATCCCTCCCCATATCTTGTTTTCTTGATAGCTATAATCTCCAACTATTCAAATGTAACGTCAATCGACGTCAACAGATGCCCTGATCCATCCCCTAACCGTCTCTTCATCCTTTCCTCTATCACTCCTCTTTGTTCTTGCTCTAACTCTCTGTAACCCCTTGCGTGCTAGTGGCTTTCCTGCATTGCTTGGGGCTGAATGCTTAAAAAAAAAAACATTTTGACGATTAAACTGTTTTTTTTATTAAGTCTGCTTCCCGCGAAAAATGGCGGTACTTTGTGTTTATCATATTTGTTGCAAATTCCTAATAACGAAAAACGCCTGAATTCACTTTCATAAGTTTTAGATTTCATTACAATTCTAATCATCGCTTTTTAAATCAATAAACGCTAGCGAAGAGAGAAAGTAGGCAAAACAAGCGGTGTCAGGGGAAAGACCGTCATTATGACACTCTTGTAGGTGGCAAATTATTTTGCTCCCAACAACCTCTTTCTCACAGTCGAAAAGTCGAAAGTCTCTCACGGTTCTGTCGATATTTGCATGGAAAGTGCTCAACTCAGCTATATTCCTTAGTTCCACCAGTTCTAACCTTAACGACTACGGCCACCGTACTGCGCATAATATAACGAAACGCCTTCATTCTCTTCGTATTCAGCAGGTGAGGCGAATTAATTTTATATAATTAAACAGCGCAGAGGACTTCAGCAACATTTGTCAGAATCGAACTGTTTATTTCATCCACTGGAGTAGATTGTTCTAATTCCACTTGCCATGCCTTTTCTGGATATTTTAATTTCAGTTATTTCCCTTTAGTAAATCAACTCTTGAGGTTTTCATTCACCTCTGTTGTGGTCAGGTATTGAACTAACAACACTTTGCTTCAAGTCACTGGATTATTTCAACCAACGTTTTCATCCACTACTTGTAAAAATAGTGATTCACAATGAACAGATAACGTCTGTACTCATTGTGAGGCGAAGTAAATAATTTAATCTAATTGAACAGCGCAGAGATCTTCAGCAACGTTGTAGCGTTACTATATCATCTTGACTATATTTGGAATGAACGGTTGGTTTGCGATCAGGAAAATAGTTACAATAACCGACTACCAAGACGATGGTTTCCCGATTAATACCATCTGAAACCGTTCAAGTCTAGGGTTAACTTTTATGTTCCCCACGTATCCGCATAAACAGTGCTTCTTACACTCTACCTCGAGTGTCGCTCGTGGCGTTTATATTTTGAACATCCTTGTATAAAATTATATGTCATCGTCATCTTTGTAGAAAGTGCCTAACATTAGCTGTCATTTCTTTATTTCTAACGACAGTTTCTTCTATCTTAATACTTTACCTAACTTCTGAAAGGCATTTTCCTAATCCGTTCGTAAAAAAAAAATGGTTTAATGTTAATCTGAAGGAAAATCTGTATAGAACACTAATATTCGGATTCAAAACACGGGGTGCGTTTTTAACGTTTCTACCAAGTCTACAGTTTACAGTCAGAGGATATATTTAAATAATATATGACGTTATTTGTAAATGGTCGCGAAAAATCCAGCTGGTGTTTGAGAGGACAATACCGGAAGCTGAAGGTCAAAATGGGAGACAATTCGAGAGAAATGTCTTCCCTTTTTGTTTTTGTTTCTTAATTTTTCAGCCACGTGATCGTTTCCTGCGTGTATCCTTTCCCGCCACTTGATCTTTTCTCTGCGTAGTTCAACCTATGCCTTGTTGATCAAAACAGGTTGTAGATTCAATTATGACATCAAATTCGCATTGTAAAAAAATGTTCAGGCCGTCTCGTAAAATAGAGCTTAATGGCTTCTAATAATTGATAATGAGATTTAACATTACTTCAAAGATAAATTCTTCAGGCCGATAGGAAAATAAAATTTCAAAGACATCACCCGACAGTTCATAAAACCCATTTGATAAATATCGATGTTTTATCAAGATGTTTAATCAAGAATTATTTTTATATATTTAAAAAAAGAAATGGGAAAACTGTTGAAAAAAGTTACATGCTGAATGCTTCCAAGCAATCCAATACTTTTTAAATTAAATTTGATGTTTTTTCCACGTTTCCCTTGAAAAATAAAGGATTATTCCTATATTTAATTTACTTACGTTCGTTGGTCATGAAAACTGAAGAGCAAAATCAAGATTAAATTTCAAGCCGTCACACGGTTATGAGTTAATTCGTGATCGGAGGACACAATGGAGACAAAGTACGTATTTCAAGAAGGGGATGTTGAGTAATTAACACCATTTGGTGTTGAACATGTTTATGGTTTTTAAGTATTGATCGAGAGGCAGATTAGAGTGACACAATCATGTGTTCTAAATATAATAGTCTCTGATTTGGGGTCTCGGCTCCAGTCACTTTCTCACCGACGTAATGTGGCTTCGCTGTGCCTCTTCTATAAATATTTTCACGGCATCTGTTCTGATGAGCTATTTTCACTGGTGCCCCAACTGCATGAATTTAAGCGTTCTACTAGGTTGACATCTTCGTGCCACCTTTTTACGTTCAAAACGGTTAAATGTAACCGCCTCTTATGCTCCAACTGCTTCTCTCGCACTTCCCGACAGTGGAACTCCCTTCCTCTTACTCGCTTTTCCTGATAATTATAATCTTCAAAAATGTAAATGTAATGTCAATCGACATCTTCTCTTGCCTTGGACCCCGATCATTTTTTAGAATCCTCCTCTGTTCTTCATTTTATCCTTCTCTTAACATCACTCTATGCATTCTTTTCACTTAATTTCACGCTCTGTAGCCCCTTGCTTACTAGTAGCACTCTTTGTGTTGCTTGCGGGGAATTGCTTTAAAAAAATGGAATAGCTGCAGGACAATTATCGCTAGTAAAGTTGTCTGGTTCGTAAGCAAAGGATGGAGAGGAATTTTTGGAACATTTTTTGTAAATTCGCATTCATAAAAGATTCCTCTTATCAAGTCACCATTTAGAATCGAAATATATATATGTTTTCCTTTTATGACGATGCTGATCAAAATAGAAATATAACATGAAATCTATCCCTGATTTCTTAAAGAGTTATGTGTACTTTGTTTTTATTTACTTATGTCAAGTTTGAAACTATGATTAAGGCATAAATAATTCCGTGCTACTACGAAGGACAGAATCAGAATTAAGCAATTATTCATGACGTAATTTCCGTTTTTTTTTTTATTTGTAAATAAAACCAAAGTACAGATAATTGTTTTGAATAAAATCAGGGATAGATTTGGCATTGTATTTATATTGGAAAGGGGACCCCCACTTTCTCAAAGAACAAACATCAATATTTATCGATTTTGAAAATGGCCGTAGTTTGAGGGAAAGTCTGATGAAAGAAATGATCCCTCCAAATTATTCCTGTTTGGTTTTTTGACGAGATGATCAGTCAACCTCAGTCGTACCGAAGTTTTTAAAATTTATAATTATGAAATATTTGAAATAATATTTTTTCTTTGTTTCGATTACGAATTTTCGTACAGAACTATTTTGATTAATTCAAAGAAAAGCACCAATATCTCTTTACAGAATTACTAACAATCAGTAATTCTTGAACTAGAGATGATTTTTGTTTTTTAGTTTTTTCTAAAAACCAGAATCAAAATGTATGACTTCTCCCGTATGCTTTGCGTGATTCTAAGAAGCTGGATACAAGAGCATGCAAATACCTTCACTTGCAACATTGGCAGAATTCTTACTCAATTGAGCCGGTTAATAAGGATGTGTAAACTCGTACAATTCCAAGAGTCTGATGATTTAAAGAGACAGTGACATCATTTGTTATATATATATATATATATATATATATATATATATATATATATATATATATATATATATATATATATATATATATATATATATATATATATATATATATATATATATATATATATATATATATATATATATATATATATATATATATATATATATATATATATATATATATATATATATATATATATATATATATATATATATATATATATATATATATATATATATATATATATATATATATATATATATATATATATATATATATATATATATATATATATATATATATATATATATATATATATATATATATATATATATATATATATATATATATATATATATATATATTATATATATATATATATATATATATATATATATATATATATATATATATATATATATATATATATATATATATATATATATATATATATATATATATATATATATATATATATATATATATATATATATATATATATATATATATATATATATATATATATATATATATATATATATATATATATATATATATATATATATATATTTCTGTGGTGAGGTATTATGTAAACTATTTACATTATTCGGACTATTGTCCTCCTCTTTGTCGCCATATTGGTCAACTGTTGAGGTTTTCATTCACCTCTGTTGTGATCAGGTATTGAACTAACAACACTTTGGTTCAAGTCACTGGATTATTTCAACCAACGCTTTTATCCACTACTTGTAAAAATAGTGAATCACAATGAACAGATAACGTCTGTACTCATTGTGAGGCGAAGTAAATAATTTAATCTAATTGAACAGCGCAGAGATCTTCTGCAACATTGCAACGTTACTATATCGTCTTGACTATATTTAGAATGAACGGTTGGTTTGCGATCAGGAAAATAGTTACAATAACAACGGTACAATAACATCAAGCGTCACTTATAAAGGTCAAATGGGTAGCTGATCTCATAAAAGACATAGAGTCTGTTGTTAACTGGGGCAAACAATGGCTTGTTAATCTTAACGCCTCCAATACAAAACTGTTCTATTTTAGAGACCTCTTTCTGCCTTTCACTAGCTTAACCTCCAAGAGAGTGATTCGTTGTGGCTTCTTGGGCTAACATTCTCGGCTGACATGAGTTGGAAAAACTATACTGAATATCTTGCTAGGTTAGCTGCTAAGCAGGTTTATTCACTGTGTCGTGCTAGACTAGTTTATTCACTTTGTCGTGCTAGTTTTCTCTCCAGAATCTATCATATATATTTATAAGCATACCATGCTTAGAATATTGCTGCCACCGGCAGTTCCTGCTTTATATTTAGATATTCTTGATAAAATCCTTGAAAGAATCTGCAATATTATTGGTCCTGACATTGCGCCCCCTTTCAATCACTTCCCCTGACAGTAAATTGCCTCCCTGCGTCTTTTTTAATAAATATTTTTTTCGGATGGGCTCTTCGCCATGATACCACACCTTTAGGAATTTAAGATCATTACCAGCTTGGTAATAAGGTTTCATGAATTTGGAGTCGAATTGGCTAGAGATAAACGTCAATTGCTAACAGTTTATTTTCTCCTACTTCTCACGTATGGAATTCTTTTCCGGTTCTATACTTTCCAGTTGATTTCGATCTTCAAATATTTAAATGTAGTATCAATCGTTATCAATAGTCTTTCTGATTACGCTTCTATTGTTCTCACTCCTTAGTAAAGTTTCAGTTTAATAATTGTTTCACGCCCAGTAACTCCTCGTGTCTAGTGGCTTTACTGACTTGCATGGGGTAAATTCGACTAAAAAAAATACTCCAACCAAAATACCATCTATGTGTAATGTTAAAATATTGTTATATAGAAATAAAGTGTCGCAAATAAGTGAGCAAACACGGGCGATCCCATTATTGAATTAAGTGGATCACGTGACCACAGAAGGAACGCAGAAATAGGAATTCGTGTGACGTCTAAACGACCTCCATTTGTACTCTACCCTCTATTACTATATGGACCGCTATTCTCTACTCTGTTCACTATACTATTTCTCTATTCAGATCACTACACGGGTTACTGTTGAGTATTATCGAGCAAGTACTATTAGTGCGAGTGATATTCGAAGGCGTTTGACACCAGTATTGTTCAACGGCGTTACTATAGTTGTATCTGCGATTACAAAGTCTCTACTACAATGAGCATTACGAAAGTCACAACGAGTATTCGTTGACATCACAAAATGGCAACGAGTGTTCACAAAAAGACCAGGTAAGGTAGAAAAATGGAAAGCAAACTCGAATAGTTGACTTATAAATATATATCATAGATTCTAGGGAAAAAATGTTTCTAGTACGTCATTGGAAAACACATTTTCTTGCAGTAGACCTGGCAGTTAATTCAATATAGTCTTTCTACTTCATGTTAGGGGAAAAAGTTAGTTCTTGAAGCCGCAATGAATAACTCTGCTGGAGGGTAGCATCGGCCATAATGAGGAATATGAAAATTGGTTCTCACACATTTTTAGTTTTTATTAAAATTCCACCAAAATATATTCTCCATCCACCTATGGGTTAATTAGTAAGACTTTTATCACTAAATCATTATTATCTAAAAAAAAAAAAAATCTTACAATCTAAAAATATATTCGGGCTTTAAATAACCTGAAAACCGCCGAGAAACTTTAGAAAACGAATCAATCAATGAAATACTGATTATCTAATCAGGCATGCTTTTTGGATTTATTTACATTCTCTGGAATGTAAATGTATAGGAACTGCATTGTCCACAAATTGAGGGATCAGTTTATGTACTGATTGTAATATAGAATTGATCCCCCACTCAATATCCACATGAAAATTTCATGATTATTGACAGCTGTAGAAAACGAATCAATCACTCAATGTAATACTGATTAGCTTCACAGGCATGTCTTTTAGATTTATTTATATTCTCTGGAATGTAAATGTATAGAAAGTACATTGTCCACAAAATGAAGGATCAGTTTATATACTGACTGCAATATACAAATGCGCCCCCACTTTATATTTACATTAGAATTTCTTGATTGTTTATCAAATTCTGAATAGTTATTAATTTACTTCTCCCCCAGCTATGGATTAATTATTAAGATTTCTATCACTATAAGTAAGAGATCGCTATTCCTTTATAATATGGTAAATAATAAGTATTGCATTGCAGTTGGATCACAAATTGTTATAAACTTGTAAATATACAATATTTCTTGTAAATAAACAATCTAACAAAATAAATGTTCATATATTCAGGTTTTATCAGAATTGTCAAAAGTAAAATTTTTTACAAAAATTTCAGGGTCGGGACGGGGAAAAAACTGTTCTTTTGAAACAACATTTTATACGGGTACGTGTGTTAAACATTTTCAATAGGAAAAGACAACGTTTCATTAAAAAACGACAGTCATATATATATATATATATATATATATATATATATATATATATATATATATATATATATATATATATATATATATATATATATATATATATATATATATATATATATATATATATATATATATATATATATATTTGTAAACAGTGACTATTTAAGCTAATATTGCATGACTCTGAATTCAGTCACTGTCAGTCACTGTGTGTTTATCTAAATCTAAAAATAAACGCGGTAAAATTCACCTTCACCCCTGCGGTGAGCCGACGGCTTAGTGGTAGAAGTTCAGACTGACGCCAATTCAGTCGGGTTTCGATCCTCGCTAGAGGCAAAGGGACGTTTAGCCACACTGATGAGCTGTGGATGACACACACACACACACACACATATATATATATATATACCATAATGAGAAGCCACGTATACAAAAACTTACCTAACAACCAAATCGCATATATATGCCAATTAATAAATTTCATTTTAACGTACAATAATTTTAAATTCAACAACAAACACTATTTACAGATTAGTGGCACAGCAATGGGCACGAAAATGGCACCTATTTATGCCAATATCTTTATGTTCTAGAAAGGAAGATAATAGACATTTCAGAATTTAAACCATTACATTATTTTAGATACATTGATGACAATTTCTTACTATGGACTCATGGATTAGAAAAATTTTAAAATTTTTTTACTTTCTGCATCAACTTCCACGATGCAATTAAATTTACCATGGAGCACTCATACACATCCGTCCCTTTCTTAGACGTTATGATAAAATTAAACAAACATACACTTTCTACCAGTCTATACAATAAACCCACAAACCAACATAAATTCCTACACTTTAACAGCTCTCATCCCCTTAAATTAAAAAAAAATCTATCGTATACAGCTCATTTCTAAGAATCAAACGCATCTAGATTTTCTATACAACATTAATAACTTAACAGAACAATTCCTAAAATGTAAATACCCAATAAATATAATAAAAGAAGCACTAAATAAAACTATCCATATAAATCGTAACACACTTCTCACATACAAGAAAAGTAAAAACAACAATCGGATTCCCATGGTTTTTAACCAAAATCAATATTCCCCCACAATTATTCATAAATTAAAAAAGGATTACAAGAACCTCCAGTTAAACAAAAAAGATCAAAGACATTTTCGATAAACCACCCATAAATGCAAAAAAACAATCACCTTACCTAACAGCTATCCTCACCTTTACCAAATATCTAAACAATACAAACTAATCAGGAAATTACAAATGTAACAAACCTCGTTGCTTAGTTTGCAAACACTTAATAATCGATGCTGTATTTTCTGTACCCAACACCAATATCAAGATACACCCACCTCGCCTCACCTGTGATAGCCATATCATAATCTACTATTTATTCTGCACAATATGTCCTAATAGTGGATATATTCGTGAATCTGGAAATAATTTTAGATTTCGCTTCAACAACCATAAACAAACCATACGTCAAAACAATCCTTATTCCCCCATAGATGAACACATTAATCAATCAAGACACTCATTAGACAACTGTAAATGTTTATTGATAGATTCTGATTTCAGTTCCACATACACACATAGAAAAAAAAGAAAAATACTGTTAAATAAAGACTTGGGTATTTTAAATCTTTATAAATATTTCAATACTTAAACATTTTTTTTTTAGATATAGTTAAAAACATTTTTTACACATCTAAAAATATTATTACACTTAGATTTACGTTAAAAATATTCGAACACAGTTGCACTCCATATCACGTGACGTCCGCGTCTCGCGACGGACGCTACTTGTAAACAAACCTCTAAAAACAGTTATTTCTGATGAAAGATCGAGGTCGATCTGAAATATCAAATTACATATATATAAAAAAAATATAAATAAATACTTTCATAAAAAACATTATATTTTCTTTAATTTACAACTTTTTAGTTGTTTATATATATATATATATATATATATATATATATATATATATATATATATATATATATATATATATATATATATAGCGGAGATTGTCGTTTTCCTAGTTTTAAAGTTATACGCATGCATTACTTCTAATCTTAGGTAAAATCCACTGTTTATCCAGGTAAGTAGAACCTTCAGAAGCTGGGTGGTCATGGCTCTCCTCAGCTTCCTTTCTTTTTTTTACTTGAAATAACACTTGCCTATTTACCAGTTATATTTGTTTTTGTTGACCTTGTTCTGCCATCTATTTACCCATAGTAGTTTTCCTGTCTCTTTCAATGCGCCATGTCCGTACAAACATAGACAATCATGGTTCTCCACAGCTTCTAGTCTTTTCTTACACTGATCAATACTTAGTACTGAAGTACAAGTCCACTCTGCCACTGTAATAATTGTTCCCCCATAATTTGCTTAATTTTTTCTAATAGGTTCGTCCTTTTAGAGGCTGTCGTATCACTGCGGGGCGTGGACAGACGTGTTTCTCCACAACTTCCTTTTTTGTTCCCCCTAAGTAACACTTGCTTATTTAGCAAACATGTTTGTTTATTGCGTGTTTTTTTTTCTGATATGCATTTACTAAAACTCTCACTGTCTTTCTCTCTTACACTGTGCCATTTCACTACATGACATAGACGATCACGGCTCTTCACAGCTTCCAGTGTTCTTTTGGTATATTCGTCATTATTTAAAGCTGTGCTGAGAAATATGTCTGTTTGGCAATATTTTGAAAGAATATTGCAAAGCTGCCTGCATGAAACAATTGTTTTAAAGATATACGCAAGCATTTCTCCTTGTAATCTTGGGCAATATCCTCTGGTTATCCAGGTAAACAGAAGCTGATTCAATAAGTTGAAATGCCACCCTTCGGGATCAGGTTTGATTGATAATATTTTTATCTTCTTACGCGCTGAGTTAACAGCGTCAATTTACGTAAATAAGACGTTCGTTTAAGATGTGGCAAAGATAGACATATTACATGAATAAAATGATACACGCTGTCGGTTATTAGAATCTAGAAGAGCGCCCTCTGTCGGAGCCATGTTAAATGCATTAAGTAAGGTAACCACGTAGCAAGATTAGAAGATGGACGTAAAACACTTGCGTCTAAAGATCTAAATCATTGGTGGACAGAATTGCAGTGGAAAACAAATCGCTTTTGACAGGTGAACAAACAGAAAAGGTTTGTCAAGCACATTTACAATCCTGTTGCTAAAAGATACAGACATACAAACAATGAGTAAGGGGTCTTGTTCTTAATGGACCAGACTCGTTGGCTGTGGAGAAGCGGCTGGTTGCTTGAAGGCCCACGTTGAAGCGATTAATTCGTTTAGTCTGTTCGCTTTCAACAGGATTTGCTCATGTTGACCTGTCATATCTACGGGAGGATCCGAAAGTCTTGTCACCCCACCTATCTCTCTTCCAAACTGTAGAAGCTCATATCAGCCCGCGTCTGAAAGAGAAAAAAATATATTGCGTCGGGGGTGACAAGACTTTCGGACTCTATGTTCCAAAATGTTGTTGAAATGCTGCCTTTTTTTTTTTTTAAAGCTTTTCACCCCAAGCAAGGCTGGAAGGCACTAGCACGCAAGGGGTTACAGAAGGTTTGAAGCGAGAGCAGATAGGAGTGGTAAAGGAGAGGATGTGGAGAAAGATACTGGATCGATCAAGGCAAGGGGGTTACAGAAGATTTGGAGCGAAAGCAGATAGGAATGAAAGGTGAAAGGATGTGGAGTATGGAAGAGGATAGATCTAGGCAGCTGGAGATGTCGATTGACGTTACACTTAAATAGTTGAAGATTGTATTTTTCAGGGAAACAGGAATAAGGAATGAAGTTCCACAGGCGAGATGTGCGAGACATGAAGCCTGCCCATGATACAATATTTTTGCACTCGTCTTTTCAGATTTTTTGCATCATGTTAGTGTTCAGGAGATTGTTTGATTTGTTTTTTACGGGCTGTCAACCCTTTGTAAGATATTTAAAGCGAAAAAACGGTTTTAGATGTAGTCTATTTTTTGCTCCTTATTCTGCCATCCATTTACCTAAACACCTCAGTTAAGTCCCCACCTCTTTCATTGTACTGTATCCCTCCTTGACATAAGACGATCATGGTTACTCATATCTTCCTGTCTTTGTGGGGGAGGGGAGCTGTCAGCAATGATTCCTTTTTTACGACCAATCTTTGTCTTTAGGACACTTGTTTTCCCATCCTGTTAATCAAACTTGCCAGGTTGGTTCTCTCTCACAGTACTTGTGCAATCATGGGTCTCCACAACTTCCTGACCGCAACCTTTTGTTATAGCTAGGGTTACAAGGACGCAAGCGAACGTTAGAAGATGTGCACAATCTTCTTTTGTAACGATGTGCATCCAGATCGTAGGCGATCATGGCTCTCTACAACTTCTTGCTTTTTGTTGGACAAATTGCTGTTGACAGGTGAACAGACAGTAAGCGTTGTCAGGCCAAAATTTGATCAAATGGTGCCTGTGAAACAATTTTGACGGACTGGTCTTCTCAGACCACCTGCACGTGTTCGAATCCAGGAGATTGATTGATCTGTTCTTTATGGACTATCAACCTTTTATGCGTTATTTCAAGCCGACGTATAATTTGTGGTTTCGAAGAATAATTCTTTCATTTTGCGAGTGACGCATAAATTAACAATTTTGTTTTTAGGATAATAACGCTTTTCCTAGTTGGGGAGTAAAATGGATTAATACCTTTCCCAAACATACTCGAAGGGCGCCCTGTATTAAAAAATATTGTCTCGCTTTAAATAACCTGCAAACGGTTGATAACACATTTTTTAAAATCCCTTCACTAGATTCATCTATAAAGAAATTTACTGCTAGAACACACCGTGATATTTCCACAGATTCGAATCGGCCTCATTTCCTCCTCAATCCATATGCAAGGCCTAAGTTCTTTTCCCCAAAGGAATGACTCAATCATGGTACGCCAGAAGGTTGTACAGTGGGCTATGATAAATTGTTAGCCCCCCTTAATTACAGAAATATTTTCTTGTGTAATAACGTCTCTTCTTTTTTTACACACAATACCGTGTTAGTATCAAGCTACTCTCATCTATGAACGATTGTTGACTTATATTTTGCAATGAAAGTTCGTAGAAGTAAGGAAATTGGTGAATTTCAACGAGGGCAAATAATAGGATGCCATCAGTGTGGCAAGTCAAGTAGAGAAATTGTTAGAAAAAAATGAACTTGTGTGAGTGGCTGGCACAACAGCGGTTAGAAAAGATAGCAAAGTGACAAACTTTATTAAGTATTACATAGGAGTGGAAACTGTGGAGAGTCGTGTTCACCCACTTGCTGAATAGACATGGAAATTAGGAGGAAAAAATGAACTTGTGCAACTGGTTGGCACAACAGCGGTCAGCACAGCTAGTAAAAAGAAAAACATTACAAGACAGCTACAAAGGACAGGAAATAGTGGAGAGCCATGATCGCCCACTTCTTGAAGAGACACGGTACATAGAAGAAGAACGAACAAAGTTGAACAAATGGTTGGCACAACAGAGGTTAGGAAATATTGCAAATATACAAACTATGGTTACAAAGGACAGGAAATTGTGGAGAGCCATGATCATGTCCTGAATGGTCATGTCATGTACAAGTAGATGAGCTGGACGTGAAAATGAAGCGTATATAGAAATGTAACCTAGTGATTCAATATACAGTGGATTATAAGTTTTTAGCCCCCACCCCTTAATTAGAGCAATTTTGGCTTGTGTAATAACGTCTCTTCTTTTTTTACAGACAATACCGTGTTAGTATCAAGCAACTCTAAACTATGGACGATAGTTGACTTATATTTTGCAATGAAATTTCGTAGAAGTAAGAAAATTGGTGAATTTCAACGAGGGCAAATAATAGGATGCCGTCAGTGTGGCAAGTCAGATTAAGAAATTAATTAATCATCAAGCAGTTAATAATATTGTCGAGGATGGAAGTCATCAGAGCGTCAAAGATATCGTCAACAGCATGGAAATGTCGCCATATGCGGTGAGAAAAAGCTCTGAAAGAGCTAGGCTATCAAAGAAGATTTGCAATAAAGAAACCCTTCATTTCAGAGGTTAACATGAAGAGGCGTATGGAGAGAATACGAGAGCAAAGATTATGAATTTTGATAGTTTATAATTTGGTCAGATGAAAGTAAATTCTGCCAATATTCGAATTCTCCAGGGTAAATTCTTTTTATAGGCCACTGTACGATGTCGTTTTCCTAGTTTTAAAAATTTCTTGTAATCTTGGGCAATATCCTCTGGTTATCCAGGTAAATAGAAGCTGATTCAATAACTTGAAATGCCACCCTTCGGGCTCAGGTTTGATTAATAACATTTTTATCTTCTTACGCGCTGAAATAACATCGCTCAAACAGCTTCAATTTACGTAAATCAGACGTCATTTAAGATGTGGTGAAGATACACCTATTACACGAATAAAATGATATAGGTTGTCGGTTATAAGAAATCTAGAAGAGCGCCCTCTGTCGGAGCCATGTTAAATGCATTAAGTAAGGTAACCACGTAGCAAGATTAGAAGATGAACGAAAAACACTTGCGTATAAAGACCTAAATTATCGGTGGACAGAATGGCAGTGGAAAACATATCGCTCTTGACAGGTGAACAATATCCACTGTTTATCCAGGTAAATAAAGACTGATTTAATAACTTGAAATGGCACCCTGGACACTTTAATATATCCTTCTTTTTCCCATATTCCCTTTCTCACATAAGTTTAATTTTTTAAAATCTTATCTTCTATTCATATCACGCTCCATATTTATAATTTTGAGAGAAAAAAAAACCAGACGACATTAAAGTTTTGCGGCAAGAACGAACTGATAACGAGGGTTATATATAGCACGGCTGATGCTAACCATCGTTATAATATGGTCCATAGCTGATGCCTAACCCAAGAGAACAACTCAATGCGGCTTCTTGGTCTCATGTTTTCATGTGGCGATTATATTTATTTCTCCCCAGTCTGCTGGGATATGTGTGTCCCACATATGTTTTCAACGCGTCCCGGGGGACTTATTTGTCCCCAAAACGAATGCATATGGGATAAAGCGAACATAGTGTATCATTGGTATATTTCTAACAAGACATTCCATAATATTGTTTTTCTAAGTCAAAGTCATTTAGATATATCTTCTGTAACGAACAATATTTGTTGCTGTATATATCATTTACCACAATGTGGATTTGAAAGGGTTGAAATAATATCAACCATTATTAGTTTTTGACTTTAATTTTGTTTTTCATCTTAATTTTCGTCAGGTTTTCACCGAAACAACTCAATAAATCTACTGCCATTATAAAATGGCGCATAAGTCCAGCGCATCTTACCTCTGAAACCTCCGACGGGGCGGTTAGAGTGTATTTGGAAACTCCGTTATGGGCTCTGTCCTTTTTTCAAAACTGTTTTATGGCCATCCGCCATTTTATGAATTACTAGCAGCATGGCCCGGCGTTGCCCGTGCTTGATTCAAAAATCGTACGACTCATACAGCAATCGCTATCACTTGACTTAAAATAATTTTGGCCTTCATTGCCTTTAAAGGAGTGCCCTTTGCCGTGCTGATATTGCTACATGCCTTACTTCTTGCATATCTCACACTGCGAATTTTTTCTAAGCTCTATACTAAACATTAAATCTGCTACGAAAAAAGAACTAAACAAAATGAACACAAAACGATCAGCTTTAAAAAAGGACTCGTAACTGGAAAAACCGAATGAAAAAAGAATGTTAACAACAAATATTTATTCACACGGTGGAGTAATGGATAGCGGCACAGGTTGAGGAATCAGAGAGCCGAGTTCGAATTCCGGTCGAATCCATTACATTCACTTACGTGCTAATACCCTTGGGAAAGGTATGAATCCTCTTCTTTCCTCCCCAGCTATGGGTAAATGGCCTGACATACCAGGCTCTATAACTTTGGATGACAACTGGTCTATAGCAGAAGGAAATGACAACCTACTGCGGGAAAAAATCTCGTCAGTTATGTATCGAAAAATACATAAGAGCGTGTCACGCATGGCACATAACTGATTAATTTAGAGTGGCTAACAGAGAAACGGTTTATTCATTTCAACTTTTGTCTTTTACGATTTATATATGGTCAATGGAGATGGTGATCCGAGTTCGAATTCCAGTCGAATCCATTACATTCACTTACGTGATAATACCCTTGGGAAAGGTATGAATCCTCTTCTAGATTTTCCCGGGGGAGTAATGGATAGCGGCTGGGATTGAGGAATCGGAGAGCCGAGTTCGAATTCCAGTCGAATCCATTACATTCACTTACGTGCTAATACTCTTGGGAAAGGTATGAATCCTCTTCTAGATTTTCCCGGGGGAGTAATGGATAGCGGCTGGGATTGAGGAATCGGAGAGCCGAGTTCGAATTCCAGTCGAATCCATTACATTCACTTACGTGTTAATACCCTTGGGAAAGGTGTGAATCCTCTTCTAGATTTTCCCCGGAGCAGTAATGGATAGCGGCTGGGATTGAGGAATCGGAGAGCCGAGTTCGAATTCCAGTCGAATCCATTACATTCACTTACGTGCTAATACCCTTGGGAAAGGTGTGAATCCTCTTCTAGATTTTCCCGGAGGAGTAATGGATAGCGGCTGGGATTGAGGAATCGGAGAGCCGAGTTCGAATTCCAGTCGAATCCATTACATTCACTTACGTGTTAATACCCTTGGGAAAGGTGTGAATCCTCTTCTAGATTTTCCCCGGAGCAGTAATGGATAGCGGCTGGGATTGAGGAATCGGAGAGCCGAGTTCGAATTCCAGTCGAATCCATTACATTCACTTACGTGCTAATACCCTTGGGAAAGGTGTGAATCCTCTTCTAGATTTTCCCGGAGGAGTAATGGATAGCGGCTGGGATTGAGGAATCGGAGAGCCGAGTTCGAATTCCAGTCGAATCCATTACATTCACTTACGTGCTAATACCGTCGGGAAAGGTATGAATCCTCTTCTAGATTTCCCTGGTGGAGTAATGGATAGCGGCTGGGATTGAGGAATCGGAGATCCGAGTTCGAATTCCAGTCGAATCCATTGCATTCACTTACGTGCTAATACCCTTGGGAAAGGTATGAATCCACTTCTAGATTTTCCCGGAGGAGTAATGGATAGCGGCTGGGATTGAGAAATCGGAGAGCCGAGTTCGAATTCCAGTCGAATCCATTACATTCACTTACGTGCTAATACCCTTGGGAAAGGTGTGAATCCTCTTCTTTTCCCTCCAGCTATGGGTAAATAGCAGGACAGACTGGGTTCTATAGCCTTGGATGGCAACTGGTCTAGGAGAAGGACAACTCTGAATTCAAAAACTGTGGAGGATTGTTTGGGGACCTTGTGGCACCATCATTTATAGTGGCGTCATTTGTTTACATTTTATACGCCATGAGCAGATATGAATGTATGTGAAAGATCCATGGAAGATTGAAGTTTATAAGCAGTAAATTGGACCTTGCCAACATAACGATCCTCTGTGGCCGAATCGGTTAAGGCACGTCAGGCTATAGGACGGTTCCGTATAGGATACAGGTTCGAATCCTGTCGGAGGACGAATATTTTCTATGAAAATTTCTCGTACATTCAGGCCGGTAAATGTTGTTTAATACTGTTTATTATAAATAGAGCATTTACTTAAATATTTGTATCTATAAAAAGAATGTTAAACATAAAAATGTCTTTAAATAATTGTCGGACTTTGTCCATTTCATAATATATATATATATTGAATTTTTTCAAGTTCCTTGTACATTTTTTTAATCTTCACTGAATTTATTGACACATTCGTTTACACCAGTTACATTATAAGAGGTTTAACTTATATCTAAAAAGAGCAGATTTAAATCTAAAGATAAGAATTTGAACCAGCGTAGAGATTAGATTGCACTGTTCATTGCACCATAGCACGCGGCAGTTTGCTGCACTGATCTCTCGAAAAATCTCTCTGAACGAAACAATCTGAAACGCCAAATGTCATTTTTGGTTTTCCTGGAACCTATTCTTTTATTGTCCTTTCTCCTCACTAATGTCTTCTCATTCTCTGCCACTCCCAGTTAAGCCTTGCTTCTTATTGGCATTAATGGGGGGAAATACATTTTTAAAAAGTAATATCATCATGTTGTCTCCTTTTTTCGTCTCCTCTTCTCACTACACCTACACAGCATCTTTGCACACGAGCAGGTGTGGGAGAGTCCTTGTTATTCTGGCGTTATTAAACCTTTGTGCACGTGTCCAAAGAAAACTTTGAAATAATGTTGGGAGCCAAAATGGAGGTGGTTCTGTGGAAAATTAATTAACATGGAATAAAAATTAGATTTCTATAAAAAAACAAACAAACAATGTAATGTTTATAAAGAGATTAAAAAAACAACACTGCGATAGAAATGTTTGAATAAGGAGGATCATAGGAATGTTTGAGAGTAGGGTTTTTTTGTGCGCAAAATCAATTTGAAGGAAAACGTAGTTAATAGAGAGGAACAAGTTGCTTAAAAACTGAAGAAGAGGGAAATTGAAGAAGAAGAAGAAGAAGAAGAAGAAGAAGAAGAAGAAGAAGAAGAAGAAGAAGAAACAAAATAGAAAGGGATAAGTATTATGTTTACAAATAAAAATAAAAACATGAATAGGAAAGAAGAAGAAGAAGAAGAAGAAGAAGAAGAAGAAGAAGAAGAAGAAGAAGAAGAAGAAGAAGAGAGAAATAGAAGAAGAATTAGAAGAAGGAGACGAAAAAGATGAAGAAGAGCGAAATTGAGGACGAAGAGGAAGGAGAAGAGTGAAATTGAAGAAAAAGAAGAAGAATGAATTTGAAGAAGAAGAGGGAAAATGAAGAAGAAGAAAAAGAATAAAACAGAAGAAGAAGAAGAGTGACATTAAAGAAGATGAAGAGTGAAATTGAAGAAGAAAAAGAAGAGTGAAGTTGAAGAAGAAGAAGAAGAAGAGGAAAACTGAAGAAGAAGAAGAAGAAGAAGAAGAAAAAGAATAAAATAGAAGAAGAAGAAGAGTGACATTAAAGAAAAAGAAGAGTGAAATTGAAGAAAAAGTATAAAAGCGAAATTGAAGAAGAAGCAGAATGAAATTGAAGAAGAAGAAGGAGAAAAAGATGAAGAATGAAGTTGAATAAGAGGAGGAGGAAGAGTGTAATTGAAGAAGAAGAGGGAAATTGACGACAAAGAAGATGAAGAATAGTGAAATTGAAGAAGATGATGTGTCAAATTGAAGAAAAACTGTGAAATTGAAGAAGAGGAGGAGGAGGAAATATATAATAAAAAAGATAAACGAAGTAAAAAAATGAAAACAGAATAATGAAAAACTAATGAATAACTATAGACCCGAATGAAGTCTGGTTAAAAAAAAACTGTAATGCACAAGGTGTAGAGTTGATATCTAAAAAATGGAATATGATAATAAGATAAAACGAAACGAAACAAGTTACTATTTAATTTTTTGTCAAATTCGAAACAAGATCAAGCAAATATTGGGACAGCTGTTTTAGATGTATATTTAAATTGCCATTGATAAAAAAATAATAATTTCGACAGAGAATTAACCATCAAATGATCGCGAAATAAAATTCAAATAAACGGCAATTACCAAACGACGTTTGTTTGTTGTTTTTTTTTAATTGAGAAAAACAATGAATTTTGAAGCACTTGATTACGGCTAGTTAACTCTAATCAGAGATTTTCCAAATTTTAAATTCTATATGTAATTTTATTTTTCAGTATTTGCAAAATACTTTCACTTTTAGAATATACTAATAAACCGCTTAGGACCTATACAGCCAGCACATCACCTTCATACGGATGGAAAATAAAAAGGGGTCTAAAACAAGGATGTGCTGATTCCTTAAGTTTACGAATTTTCCACTGGTGTCCTTTGTCTATGATCTCAACCTGATCCCACAGAGGGCGGTGATCTCCCTTCTCTCTCCATATAAGGAATCGGCACATATGCTAGGCCACAAAAATCTCCCGAGCCGACCAAGCATAAAAATGAATACAATATGGGAACCAGTAATAAATAGTGCCAGAGAAAAGCGATAATAACAACAAAAATTGCAATATGAGCTCTGTTAAAAATAGCAGGCTGAAAAATCTAGGAAGTGTTTTAACAGAGGATGGAAAGTTCGTCACTGAAATCCCAAGCCGCATTTATGGTAAGCAAAGTGCCTTCCAGAAGTTAAGTAGAGAATAAAGAAGCAGAAAAAGCTTTGTTAGAAACAATAAAAAGAGTAATGAACTGTTACGTGTTATCTGTGCTCCTTTGAGCAAGAGAAAACAATAAAAAATCGCTTTATTTAATTTTATATTGTGCCTCATTCAAAAGCATCTCTTTTCAAATCCATTCTCCGATGAAAGCCACATATGAGATGCCGTCAGTCGATTATTGCATGATCACTTCTCCGAAGAAGTCGATCAGAAGACATCATTTTGTTTCTGATTTTCTAGTTCGAAATATTTTTTAAAAATCACAGGAAGATGTTATTATGTAAAGTAATCCTTAAACGGTCCCTCGGTATTTCTTGATATGTAAGAGGATGGGATGAAGAACTAATCGTTTGGCTATAAGTGGTTGATGGTAGAGCGGTGGAATCTTGCATGCATTATACTAAGGGTATTTACAAAACATAAAAATACGCTTAAATTAAGTTACAGTTGTACTGATAATCTAGAAAAAAAATTATTAAAAACCATAATATTAAAATAATAATATTAAAATTTTAAATAAACACTTAAACCTAAGAAACAAAGCAGAAATAAATAATACTGATAATAAATTATGTAACTGTAGAAATCCCATAAATTGTCCATAACAAAATAAATGTCTTGAAGAATCAATTGTTTATAATGCACCATTTCACCTAATAAAACCCGACTGTTAAGAAATTTTATATTGGTAAAACATATCAACATTTTGAAACAAAGTTGGTATCGGCATCTATCTTCTTTTAACAGCAATGCGTACCGTAACCGAACATCCCTCTAAAAAAATCAATAAAACCCCCACCGTAAAATGAAAAATATTTTTTAAAAAAGTGATTTTTTAAGTCCTTTTATATCTCCTGTATATATATGAAAAGCTGCATATACGAGGGTCATTCAATAAATAAGGTGAATTTTTCGTTATAAGAAGTTCTAATACAGATAGAAGCTTACTTTTTTTTCAACGTAGTCTCCCAGCACTGTCACACACTTTTCCCATCTGTGCACAAGCTTCCGTGTTCCTTCTGCTTAAAAAACTTTGCACTGATGTCTCAGCCAGTCGCTCACAACATTTTTTACTTCATCGTCACTTTTAAACTTCGTGCCTCTCGTGAACGCTTTCAAGGGACCAAACAGGTGAAAGTCTGAAGGGGCAAGGTCTGGGATGTAAGGGGGGTGAGAGGCAGTTCCCAGCCCAGCTCGTTGATGGTCTGCACCGTTTGGGCTGCTGTGTGAGGCCTTGCGTTGTCATGATGCAAGATGACTCCTTCTGACTGATGACCCCTGCGTTTGTCCCAACAGATAAGCTCAAAGTCCTTGCAATGTCATCCACTGTCACCCTTCTGTCAGACTGAATGAGGTCATTGACTGATTCGATCACCTCAGGAGACCTCACATCTGTAGGCCTCCCAGGCCTGTCTTCATCCTCAACACTGCTCCGTCCTTCTTTAAACAATGTAGCCCACTTGTAGACATTTTTTTGGCTGAAACATGTGGCACCATACACAGTTGACATTCTCCTATGAATTTCAACTGGTTTTCACCCTTCAGCAACCAAAAACTTGATAACTGACCGCTGTTCAATCCTGGAGCATGCTTCTTGGTAGGCCATCTTTGTTAATCGCCAAAAAGTTTTTTTTAATCTGCAAAAGAAATTAAATCCATGTGAAAAAAAGTAAAACAAAAAAAGGAAAAAAACGTAAGCTTCTATCTGTATTAGAAGTCCTTATACCGAAAAATTCAACTTATTTATTGAATGACCCTCATAGTTTCCTAAAATAATGATCTCTTAAATCAGCATAATGAATTAACAGTAATTTGTAGGCATTGTATAATGTTTACTTCAAAATAGAGTTAATAGAATTTATTATAAAAAACTATGCATTACAGTTATATATCTATTATTTTATTAATATATAATGGTTCATATAATATTTATTTATTTATTTTGATTTTTCAATTTAGATTTTTTTGTTTTATTGCCTATTCAATATAATTATTGTATTTGGAATTCAAAATATTTTATATAAGAATGATTTAATCACACTAGAGGCCCATTTAAGATAGTTCTCAAGTATATAAAAAATAAAAGAAATATCTTGAAATGCTTTCAAATTAACCTTTTGTTAAATATATTTCTCTATCTACTTCACTGTAACTTAAATTTATATTCGTAACTGGATGTTTTTTTGTGATGACATGACTTAAAAATGTTAATTCATCTAAACATGAATCAATCACACACCTAAATTCCAACATAATTTTTCACTTTTCTATTGTAGCTTTGATAAGTTTTTTGACTGGTTAACAAAAACATACCAACAAAATTTTAAAATCTAGTCCCCCCTCCTTTTTAACTCTCAAATAAGCTGCAGAATTATTTTCTGATTTAACAAGTAAATCATTTTCTTCATAATTTACCCAACATCGCCTGATGATGGAAAAATAGAAATGTTTGTGTAGCGATGTAAAATATTTTTTAATATATATATATATATATATATATATATATATATATATATATATATATATATATATATATATTAACAGATTTAAAATATGGTTTCTTCTCTACACAGCAATTATAATGTTTCCAAACCTGAAGCTAAAAACTTCAAATTTAATTATATAAGTAAATTAAAAGCATTAGTTTCGTTTCATCTTCAAGCGAATTTTGGATTCAATTTGAAGTTTCTAGCTTCTGATTTTGAAACATGGAAATTCCTGTGTAGCGAAGAAACCATATTTAAAATTTTTAAATTTATCATATTTATGGTCTGTAAATTTACATTCAGCAGTGTTTTGTAAAAATAAATAATATCAATATGAACACCGGATTATATATCTTACTGTATTTTCTTTTTATTATAATATCCATATCTATCTATCTATCTATCTATCTATCTATCTATCTATCTATATATATATATATATATATATATATATATATATATATATATATATATATACACAGATAGATAGATAGATAGATAGATAGATAGATTGAGATAAGATGAGATGAAATGAGGCGAGATGAGATGAATTGGCTGGCTATGTAGTGATCTAATCAGTTGGATCGACAACCCCCGTGATCAATCGATGAGAAGGGGCAGAATATTTAACTTCGAGATCGATCTCTTCTATCGATATGAAAACACTGAAATAGATGACCTGGCACACATATCTTCCTCTTTTTTTAGCCTTTTACAACAAACGGCCTGCAGATTAAATATCTTCTCATTCGTGATAAAGACATTCACTGATCGATCGAACCATTTACTCTCTTCAGCTCTCTGGACCTCCTTGCTCTTCTCAATCTTTTTTCGCGCCTTTTCCACTTACTACTCCATACTTACTTGATCATTTGGACGCTTTTTCTTGATACCCAGCGCCCATTTACAATAATACCATAGCTTTGGTCTCGTGCACTTTGGAAATTAATATCTGTCTGGAGAGTATTCGTTATGAATATGGAACCGGTTCTCTTTTTTTATTTACTAAATTTTCTTAGTTGTTATTTTTCTTTTCTTTCTGTCTTTATTTTCTTCGTTCTTTATTGTCATCTCTTTTTTGTTTTAGATTTCTTTCTTTCTTTCCTTCATTTTTTTTTTCATTTTCTTCCATTCATTGTGTGTTTATTTATTTATTTCGGTATGTTCTTTGTTTTTTTTTCGATGTTTATTTTCTTCTTTTTTATTTCTTTCATTTTATTTCTTTTTCGTCTCATTTTTGGTTGTTTGTTCTTTGTTTATTTTCACCCTGTTTTTGTGCTTTTTTTTCCTTTTCTTCCCTTCATCCCTTTTTTTATGCGTTCTTTCTTTTTATATTTTTTCCTACTTTCTTTTTATGTTTTTCTTTTCCTTCCATTTTTTTTCTCTCCTTTTTCCATTCCTTTGTTCTTTCATTTCCTTCCGTTAGTCCTTTTTTTTATTTCTTTCCTGGATTCATTTTAGATTTTTTTCTTACTCTTTTACACTTTTCTCATTATTCGCGTCTTTATTTAATTTATTTCATTCTTTCTTTCTTTTCGTCTTTCTTTCTTTCTTTCTTTTCGTCTTTCTTTCTTTTTTCTTTCTTTTCGTCTTTCTTTCTTTCTTTTCGTCTTTCTTTCTTGATTTCTTTCTTTCTTTCTTTTCGTCTCTCTTTCTTTCTTTTCGTCTTTCTTTCTTGCTTTCTACATTTCTTTCTTTCTTTTCGTCTTTCTTTCTTTCTTTCTTTTCGTCTTTCTTTCTTTCTTTTTTCTTTCTTTCTTTTCTCATAAGATTTTCTCTTCTTTTTTCTCTTCTTATTTTCATTATCCCTATTCCCTTTCTTTTTTTTCGTTTCGTTACTCTGTGCATTATACATTTTCCCTTTACATTGTGCTTCTCTTTTATATTTTTATTTCGTTGATTTTTTTCGTTTTTCGTTTCGCTGTAATTTCTATTTTCATTTTTGTTCAATTTCATCCTTCGTTTGTTGATTTTTATTAGTTTTTCATTTTCATTTAATTTATATTTAATTTGTTCCTTTCGTTTCTTTTTCATATCTGTTATGGACACGTGACCCAGTGGATAGAACGCTCGCATTTTGACCAATGAAACCCGAGTTCAAATCTCACCATTGTCGATTTGTCAGGAAGGAGACATTCCGATGTTATCGGGATCCCAGATTACGGTAAAGTGCCTGAAAACCATACCACGGGTTGACCCAAGCCTTGTGAGTGAAATTGGGTAGACGGAACTCTTGGGGACCGTCGATAGCTGTACTAGCACAAAATCACAAGTCATCGTGGCCGAGAACTTTAGAGCGTTGACTTTGTTCAAATTGTTGATCGCGCTAGATAACACGCTCTTTCCGAGAAACTGTAATTAAGTAACATAATTTCAATATAAACCACAGGTGGACTCTATGGGTGTTGAATAAACACAAATGCGCCTGAGCAAGCGCCTGCAGTAAGGATTGGCTAACCGCCAAACTAGACGAGTATCCTCGAATACGAGTGGCCAGTACTTTCACGGTAATTGCTAGTACTTTCACGGTAATTGCTCCGAGGAGCTGCTTTCGCTTGTCCCCAGACCTCGTGAATTTAAACGCCACACAAGGCTGGCTTCCCGCTCCCACCCCTACACCATGGAAACAGTTAGATGTAGACGTCTCTTCTACTCCAATAGCTTCATGTCTCGCACATCTCGCCTATGGAACTCCCTTCCCTATTACTGTTTCCCTGACAAATACAATCTCCAACGGTTTAAGTGTAGCGTCAATCGACATCTCCAGTTGCCTTGATCTATCCACTTCCCTTCTCCACATCCTTTCATCTTTCATTCCTATCTGCTCTCGCTCCAAATCTTCTGTAACCCCCTTGCCTTGATCGACCCACTGTCTTTCTCTTTCACCACATCATATCCTTTACCACTCCTATCTGCTCTTCCTCCAACCCTTCTTTAACCCCTTGCGTGATAGTGGCCTCCAGCCTTGCTTGGGGTGATACGCTTAAAACAAAAAAAAGCAAAAAAAAAGTTATACTTTTTTTTTCGTATTTCCATTTTACCTCATTTTTTTTCATTCAATTCCTTCATATTTTATTTTATTTTTATTTAATAATACGTTTTTTATTCGTTTTCGGTTTCACTCTTATTCATATTTCGCTTTTTCATTTGCTTTTCTTGTGAAGATTTCGTTTTCCGTTCCATTCTTATTTTTGTTACATTTTTATATTCAGTTGATTTTCATTCACCATTTTCTTTTAGTTATTTTCACTATAATTTTTATTCTTATTTTTTATTCATTCAGTTTCTCTCTGTTCTATTTTCTTTCCTCATAATTCTTATTTTTTTTCGGGATTTTCTTCATTCTTCTAAAAAAAATTATCTGATTTTTCTTTTTCTTTTCCACATATTTTCAACCTCCTGGGTGGTCCGAAAGTCTTGTCACCAGCGATAGAAAATAATGAGAACAATAGAAGAACAATTGATACAGTAATATAAAGCACAAGTTCTGGATTCAGTTTGTTCACTTTCATTGACGCTATCACACATCGAGGTCAGTAGGAACACTATCTTTTTTGTCCAGGAGTTCCTGCCAGTTATCCGAAACAGAAAATTATATTATGTAGGGGTGACAAGACTTTCGGACTACCGTGTATATTTCTGGCTGACAGAACTAATTTCAAGTCGGATCCTCAAAATGCTAGTTTGTTTTTCAAGCCCAGCTCTCAGTTTCTAATAAAAAAGAATTCCTGAATAGTTCCATTTAGGTTTAAATACAAATGCTTAATTCGAAAATAATAAAAACATTTTGATAAAATCTACCGTTTTTGAGATATGGACAATAAAATTTCGGACTCATTCGCGTCGCGGTGGGTGAAGTTGAAATTAATTCTGCATTCCATATTCCTTCTTGCCACTGTTTCTTTCCTTTTTAATTCTCATATATTTTCATCGTTACTTTTTATTTATTTATTCAGCCATTTCGCCTTCTTTTCATTCATTTTCTTACACCTTTATATGATTCCATTCTCGTATTTTACCGTTTATTTCCCCCTTCGCATCGGCTGTTCTCACCTTTCTTCTTTTCCTACACGCTCATTCCTTTCGTTGTTCGGTGATCTTTCTAATGCATCTTCCCTTATTATATTTGTGGTATTTATCTCTTCCCGCTTTCCCTTTTATAATTTGAATAGTTTTCCCAGCCATGACTTTTCTTTTTTGGCCAGTGAGATTGCATCGTGTTAAAGAACTACACCTATTTTATTTTTCCTGGACTATTCTTGATAGCCATTAGATGTCATCAAATCATTCCAGGATGACCTCATTCTTAAACTGCTTTGCATTTTGAGATTTTCTAGATGAACTTAAAAGTTAATCATATTCCAATTTTAAAAATATTTTTCTTTCAATTTTAGATTTTTTCTTCATTACTTCATTTTTTTCGCATTTTCATTATCCTTCTGTCTTATTTTTCTTAAATATTTCCATCGACATTAATTTAAACTCTTTTTCAGAATTTCAGTCACATCTTTCTTTCTTTACTACTTCGTGTTGAAAATTCGTTTCATAACATCTTTCATTTATTCTTTCTTTACTTTAATATTTTCTGTTTTTTCTTTTTTAAATTTATTAAATTATTTTTCCTTCTTTCATAGACTCATATTTTCTTTCTTTCTATACCACTCCCTTCTGTTCACTTTAAAAACCTTTTTCATTATTTCTTTAACCTTTTTCTTTCTTTCTTTCTTTCTTTCTTTCTTTCTTTCTTTCTTTCTTTCTTTCTTTCTGTCTGTCTGTCTGTCTTTCTTTCTTTCTTTCTTTCTTTATTTCTTTCTATTTTTCTTTCTATTTTTCTTTCTTTCTTTCTTTCTTACTTTGTACTCTTTTTATAATGTATCTTTCTTCTCTACTTTCCTGGTCTATTTTATTTGACCGTATTTCTGATTTTCATTTCTTTCTTTCTTTCTTTCTTTCTTTCTTTCTTTCTTTCTTCTCTCTTTTTCTTTCTTTCTTTCTTTTCTTCAGTTAAAACTACATATTTTAAAAAAATGTCTTCCCCCGCGTTCTTTAATTTTTGTTTTTAAATTTCAATTTCAACAGATACTTTTTCTTTATTTATTTTTATATTTTCCTTTTTCCTTTCGTTGTCTTTCTTTCTTTCTTTCTTTCTTTCTTTCTTTTTCTTTCTTTCTCTTTCTTTCTTTCTTTCTTTCTTTATTCTCTTTTTCTTTCTTTCTTTCTTCTCTCTTTTTCTTTCTTTCTTTCTCTCTCTTTCTTTCTTTCTTTCTTTCTTCTCTCTTTTTCTTTCTTTATTTCTCTTTCTTTCTTTCTTTCTTCACTCTTTCTTTCTTTCTTTCTTTCTTTCTTAAAACCCTTTTAATATCTTCCATACTTTCCTCCCCTCTTCGCGCTCCTTCATACTTTTAACTCATCCTTTTAATCTGTTCTCTATGAACACATTGCCTACTCTGCTTCATTTCATTCCCCTGCTCTCTACCTACTCCCCCTCCTCTTCCCTCCCCCTCGTCCCCTCTACTTCTCTCAGATCTCCCTTTTCCAATCTGTCTCTACCTCTTCCTCATATCTCCTCTCTCCCTCTATCCATATATCTCTCCTTCACTCCCTCTTTCCAGACTTCACTTTCTACATTTAAACATTATTTTTTTTTCTCTCACTCCTTGTATTTCTTGTTGCCTAAAAAAGAAAGAAAGAAAAGAAAGACAATGACGGTAAGCAAGCAAGAAAGCAAGATAGAAAGAAAGAAAGAAAGAAAGAAAGAAAGAAAGAAAGAAAAAATATAGAAAGAAAGAGAGAAAATAAATTTTTAAAAAAATAAA
Source organism: Acanthosepion esculentum (assembly GCA_964036315.1). Classification (NCBI taxonomy): domain Eukaryota; kingdom Metazoa; phylum Mollusca; class Cephalopoda; order Sepiida; family Sepiidae; genus Acanthosepion; species Acanthosepion esculentum. The sequence continues at coordinate 83,036,619 of OZ038511.1, read as the reverse complement.
AGAAAGGAAGATAGTGTAGGTAATATCGAAGAAAGAAAGTCTGAAAAATACTACAGTTAAAAGAAAATGGGTGGGGGGTATTGGAAATTAGATGAAATATAAAAAAATAAAAGAAGAGAAGTAAAAATAAATTAAGAAAGAAAGAGAAGAAATATAATGATAGAGAGAAAGAAAGAGAGAAAAAAAGAAAGAAAGAAAGAAAAACATAAAGAAACTGAGTAAAGAAAGATTCCGATTTCTCTATTTAGACGTACCGTAATTCCCAGGTATAATACGCCTTCATTCATAATACGCATCCCTAAAATTGTGCTAAAAGTAGGGGAAAATACTTCATACTCATGCATAATACGCACCCCTTGTTTGTTAATCAAACCCTATAAATTTTACCTCTCCAATTCTATTACGTCCAGCGTTTCCTACTCTTATTTAAAAAAAATTGTTTTAAACATAAAATGATATTATTCTAATTTAGTTTTATGATAATTTTTATTTTATTTTACATTTGTAAGTATTGTTAGGTACATATGATTGTATTTGACATCCTTAGTGGGTCGGAATCGCCGAATGTTAGTGTCAAATTGTCGTATGTTTCTGGTGAGTAGTCATTTCGCAAATTAAATCGACCGATGAAACGGCAATATTTTAAGATTGTTTTGTAGCTGGGTATAATACGCACCCCTAATTTTGCTTATTATTTTTTTAGAAAAAATTGAGTATTATACTTAGGGGAATTACGCTATTTTTCTGTCATAAATTCTCCTTCTCCCCGTCGCTCTGTTTCTATGAAAAATGAAATAATAGTAAGAAAGAAAAGTAAAGAAAGAAAGAACAAAAGAAAGAAAGAAGAAAGAAAGATAGAAAGAAAGAACAACAACAGAAAAAAGAATACAAAAGAAAATAAATCGGGAATAAAAAGAATACTACAAAGAAACACTATCTATTCTTCCATTCTTTCTGGTCAAACGTCGCATATTCCTTACTATTAATATTACCAATTCCTATCCGTTCGTTTTTTTATTCTTGCTTCTGCCGTTCTTCTGGAATTCCTCTTGGCTTATTCTCTCGTTCCGATTTTACTTTCCCTGTTTAAACGTATTTCCTTTCGCAGACATTCACCTTTTCATTATGTCTCTATGAAAAAAGAAAATTATGAAAGAAAGTGGAAAAAGGAATCAGGGAAAGAGCAAAAGTAAATTTTAAAAGGAAACTCAAAGAAAAAAGCGTAATGTGAAAGAAAGAAAGCGACAGAAAGAAAGAAGGACAGAAAGAAAGAAAGAAAAAGTAAGAAGGAGAGATAAAAAGGAAAAATATAAATAAACTCAAAGAAATAAAGGATAAAAGAATCAAAAAATGAAAGAAAGAAATAGAAAGAAAGAAAGAAAGAAAGAAGGAAAGGAAAATGTGAAAAAGAAGAGATAAAGCAACTGTCAAAAGAGAAAGAATGGAAAAAGGAAAGAAAGTCAAAAGTGAAAAAGAAGAACTGAAACAGCTGCTAAGAAGGAAAGAAAACAAAAAATATGAAAAAGAATGAATTGGAAAACAGACAAGAATAATACCTCATTACAGAAATATAGACAGATACTGAAAGCCCGAAACGTTGTAATAAATATGTTGTCAAATATGTGGACAATAGTCCGAGTAATGTAAATAGTGTACATGATACCTCATCTCAGAAATATAGACAGATACTGAAAGGTTGAAACGTTGTAATAAATATGGCGTCAAATATGAGGACAATAGTCCGAATAATGTAAATAGTGTACATAATACCTCATCTCAGAAATATAGACAGGTATTGAAAGGTCGAAACTTTGTAATAAATATGGCGACAAAGATGAGGACATTAGTCCGAATAATGTAAATAGTGCACATAATACCTCATCTCAGAAACATAGACAGATACTGAAAGGTCGAAACGTTGTAATAAATATGGCGACAAAGATGAGGACAATAGTCCGAATAATGTAAATAGTGTATATAATACCTCATCTCAGAAATATAGGCATATACTGAAAGGCCGAAATGTTGTAATAAATATGGCGACAAAGATGAGGGCAATAGTCCGAATAATGTAAATAGTCTACATAATACCTCATCTCAGAAATATAGACAGATACTGAAAGGCCGAAACGTTGTAATAAATACGGCGACAAAGATGATGACAATAGTCCGAATAATGTAAATAGTGTACATAATACCTCATCTCAGAAATATAGACCGATACTGAAAGGCCGAAACGTTGTAATAAATATGGTGACAAAGATGAGGACAATACTCCGAATAATGTAAATAGTGTACATAATACCTCATCTCAGAAATATAGACAGATACTGAAAGGCCGAAACGTTGTAATAAATATGGCGACAAAGATGAGGACAATAGTCCGAATAATGTAAATAGTGTACATAATACCTCATCTCAGAAATATAGACAGATACTAAAGGAAGGAAAATAAAGAAGTAGCGGAGTGGATGAAGGAAACCTCGACTATTTCTGCAATGATTTTATTAGTCTTTCTGGCCAAACTTCACTTATTTCTTTTTAATATTGCTTATTTCTACCCGATTCTACGTATCTTCATCTGTTTATCTTACTTCCAAAATCGCTGTAGCCTTTTCTCTCTCTTACAGATTTAAATTCTTCTCCTTCGATCTGCTTTCTCTATGACACATTCTCTTTTTCCTTATTTTTCTGAAAAAGACAATTCTTTAAATCGTTTTATAAGCGATTCTTGGTAAATTCATTTTTTTCTTACTGTTGTTTTCTTTCGTATTGGTCGAGTCTTTTTCCTTTCAAGGTCCGCTGAGCAACCTTTCCTTTGCAATGAGCATTTTTTATGAGATAAAAGGGGTTATAGAATTTAAATAATGACACAGGTTGAAAAAAGAAAGAGGAGTTAGATGATCGAATAAAATACGGTAAAAAAGAATGTTTAATGAAAGAAAAACTTATGATAAAATGGTTGTAAAACGTTTAAGAAAAAATGGGGGAACTAGAGAAGAAGGGAAAAGAAAGAAATTCAGAAAAGAAGTTTTGGGAATGAAAAGAAAGAAGAAAAGGAGAAAAAAAGAAAAAAAGGAGAAAGAAAATTAAGAATGAATTTATGAATGAATGAAAAAAAGAAAGTATGTAAGAAAAAATAGAGAAGAAAATTTGAGAAAAAGCAAAGGAAGAAAGAAAGAAGACAAGAGAGAAAAGGAAAAAAAAACGAAACATACAGAAGCAAATAAAAAATAAATAAAGACAGAAGGAAAGAGAGAAAGATAAAATTAAAATGAAAAACAAACCCAAATAAATGAATTAATTAGTAAATTAACAAAGAAAGAAAGAAACAATGAAAAAATGAAAGAAAAAGAAAGTGAGAAAGAAAGAAAGAAAAATGAAGGAAAAAACAAATGAAAATCAGAAATAAGGCCAAATAAAATAGACCAGGAAATTAGAGGAGAAAGATAAATCATGAAAAGAGTACAAAGATAGAAAGAATAAATGAAAGAAAGAAAGAAAGAAAGAGAAAATGACAGAAAGAAAGAGAGAAGGAAATATATAAAGAAATAGAGAAAGAAAGAATGGATGAGATAAAGAAAGAAAAATGAAAAAGATAAAGATGAGAGAACGAGAGAATGAAGTAAAGAAAGGAAGTGAGAAAGAAAGAGAGAAGAAAGAAAGAAAGAGAAAATGAGAGAAAGCAAGAGAGAATGAAATAAATAAATAATGAATGAATGAGATAAGAAAGAAAGAAAGAAAGAAAGAAAGAAAGAAAAGGAGATAAATGAGAGAAAAAAGAATGAAATAAAGAAGTGAGTGAGAAAGAGAGAATGAGATAAATAAGAGAAAGGGATAGAAAGAAAGCGAGTATGAGATAAAGAAAGAAAAAAAAAGAGAAAGAAATAAAGAAAGAAAGAGAAAGTGAAAAAGAATGACAAGACGAAAGAAAAAGAGAAAGAAGGACAAAGTGAAAGAAAGAGTGCGTGATATAAAGAAAGACAGAAACGGAAAGAAAGAAATATAAGAGAGAATAAGATAAAGAAAGAGAGAACCAAATAGAGAATGAGAAACACAAAGAAATAAATAAGGAGAGATTAAGATGAAAAAGAAAGGTAGAATTACAAGGGAAGAAAGAAACTAAGAGAGAAAAAAGAGAGAATGAGCTAAATAAAGAAAATAAGAGAGTGGGGGAGAGGGAAGGAAAGAAAACAATGAAAGCCGATAATCAGAAAGAATAATGGAATGAATTAAAAAAAAACAAAATGTCGATAAAAAACGATAAAAAGAAAACTATCAAATATAAAGTGAAGAAAGCATGTTGCTGAGCCCACTGCATTTTCTGACTTCTCTTGTTCATTGTAGGCAAAGTCACGATTAATTCTTTCCAAAAAGAAATAAAACAATTCGAACGGCGCAGGAAAAACTCGGCTCACTGAATCGTGTTGAGTTCTGTCCGAAACAAAATGCGCGTCAACACTTGATAACAATAAAGAAAAAGAGGAAACAATTAGAGTAAAATAAAGAAGAGAAAACAAAAAGAAGATGGAAGAAATTGGAAACGAACTCGAAAAAGGGATCTCACTTCAGAATTTAAAAAAAAAAGAAAAAAGACGAGAAAGGAAATAAAATAAAATGGAGGACAAAATAATGACTAGTGTTAGAATGAACAGAAAAGGGGAAAGAAACGAAACGGTGAAGACATTATCAAAAATAAAAGAATGAAAAGGAAAAGAAAAGGGGCAGGATAATGTATAAGGAATAAAAAAGCTCGAAAAATATAGGGGGAGGAAAAGAAGGAGGAAAAGAATGAAAAAGGGGGTGGTAAAAAGAAAAAAAATCTAAGCAAGAAAAAACAAAAACAATGAGACGTAGGAAATGGCAAAATACTTCCGAATTATGCTGACGTGGCAAAAAATAAAACGCAGGAAATCCACATTGTTCAATCTTTACAGTGTCCGCATATTTCGACCTTTTGTATATATATATATATATATATATATATATATATATATATATATATATATATATATATATATATATATATATATATTTGTTCATTTGTAATGTTTTAAGAAACAGTGAATGAGATAAAGAAGAGAACAAATGAGAGAACGAGAGAATGAAATAAAGAAAGAAAGTGAGAAAGAAAGAATGAGAGAAATTTGAGAAAGAGATGGAAAGAAAGCGATATGAGATAAAGAAAGAAAGAAATAGAGAAAGAAAGATATAACGAAGGAAAGAAAAATGGTACAAATGAGAGAACGAGAGAATGAAATAAAGGAAGAAAGTGAGTGAGAAAGAGAGAATGAGATAAATAAGAGTAAGTGATAGAATGAAAGCGATATTGAGAAAAAGAAAGAAAGAGAGAAATAAAGAGATAAGGAAAGAAAGAGAGAAAGAGAAAGAATAACATGAAGAAAGAAAGACCGAGAGAATGAAATAAAAAAGAAATACAAAATGAAATAAAAAGAGAATGACATAAAGAAAGAAAGAAATCGAAAGAAAGAGTGACAAAGGGAAAATAAGCTAAAGAGAGACAGTAATAAATAGAGAATATAAGAAAGAAAGAAAGAAAGAAAGATAGAAAGAAACAAACAAACAAAGAGAGAAAGTGAGGGCCTGGAATTTGAGTGGAGTCTTTCATTCTCTCTATACTGGCGAAATTACACTGGCAATGATTTTTATTTTCCGACCCCACACAACGAAGGTTCACACCTCATTTGAAATCCTTGCATATTATCAAGTTGCAGAAATTCCCCTTGGCATTCATAGAAACATATTAATGTAATTCAGTTTAAAAAAGAAACCATGTCTTTCAGAATTATATTATCAATAAGAATAAAACGTACATTTTTGCATAAAACTGAATGATTTGTCAATGAAAGATGCTAAGAATGAAAGCATACAACAAACTTCTTACAATATTATTTTAACGTCATATCGTCTCTATCAGTTATTTAATGCCGAAGACATATATTTAAAATACCGTTCGTAAAGGATCTTTAGGTTCGTTAGTTCCATCACTCTCCTATTATGAATCTAGAAGTGAGTAATTTAGTTCGATAATGTTTGGCATTATTTTCTTGAAAAGGTCATCTAGTCTCGTCACATAAATAGACCGACCTCCATCAAGAAGCGAGAATAGATTCTACCATTATCTTCATGAAAAGGTCCTCTAGACTCGTCAAACCAATTGACCGACCTCCATCAAGAAGCGAGAATAGATTCTACCATTATCTTCATAAAAAGGTCCTCTAGACTCGTCAAACCAATTGACCGACCTCCATCAAGAAGCGAGAATAGATTCTACAATTATCTTCATGAAATGGTCCTGTAGACTCGTTACACCAATTGACCGACCTCCACCAAGAATCGAGAATAGATTCTGCCATTATCTTCATGAAAAGGTCCTTTAGACTCTTCACACTAATTGACCGACCTCCATCAAGAAGCGTGAATAGATTCTACCATTATCTTCATGAAAATGTTCTGTAGACTCGTCAAACAAATTGACCGACCTCTATCAAGAAGCAAGAATATATTCTATCATTATCTTCATGAAAATGTACTCTAGAATCGTCACACCAATAGACCAACCTCCATGAAGAAGCAAGAATAGATTCTACCATTACGATCATGACCAGGACCTCTAGACTCGTCACACCAATTGACCGACTCCCATCAAGAAGCGTGAATAGATTCTACCATCATCTTCAGGAAAATGTCCTCTAGACTCGTCACACCAATAGACCGACCTCCACCAAGAATCGAGAATAGATTCTACCATTATCTTCATGAAAAGGTCCTATAGACTCGTCAGACCAATTGACAGACCTCCATAAATAAGCGACAATCGATTCTACCATTTTCTTCTTGAAAAGTTCCTCTAGACTAGTCAAGTCACAAAACCATTGATCCATAGATTCAAAGTTACTCGAGTCGCTTAGAATTTGATTTACCCTGTATGCCTTCAGACATGCGGCGCGTGTCTAATTTAGGGGAAATGAGTGAGTGCGATAGTGGCGTATCCAAGCGTATCTTAGATGTGGCACAAGGCCGAAAGTACGGGGAACCTAGTCAAGATCGAACTCATAATTCGGAAGTATAGTGATCAGTTCTGAGTACCTGACAATTGCCTAGTACATGAAACTCCTATTCGTACTCTCGGCGTGGGATATTATGTATATATATTAACATACACACACACAAACACGCACACACAGACATATATATATATATATATATATATATATATATATATATATATATATATATATATATATATATATATATATATATATATATCCGATGCGATGAGAACGAAAGTAATATATAAATTCCAACGTTCGCAGCGTTAATTCAAAAAAGAGCTCGATACAGGTAGTAGATCGATAAGGATTTAACACTACAATCTTGCTAAATTCCCAATTCCATAACTATGAACCTTTTATAATTATATATCCACAAAAAAACGTTCTTTTGATTACAAAATAAATAGTGATAACCCCAACATAAAGAAATGCAATCCAACTTTAGAAATCTTATAGAAAAACCAAAAAATAACACTCCCAATTATTACAAAAGATAACTCGAAAATCTTTTTACCTACTCAAATGTAATATTATCCCCTATCGCTATCTTCCCTCCCCTACCTCTCAAACTTAGGACGCTTGTGAGTTGACGCACCTAAACTTTGACTGATGTTTATCAACGAAAAAATGTCCACACACCAATCAACATTAACCACCCGGTCCACCCACGACCAAACTGCTATCTACAACCACTATTGTTTCACTCAGATACTTTATGTATATTTTGTATGTACATTTTTCTTCTCAAAAAAATCGAAAATAGGTAGTGACGTTTTACATCCGGGCTTGCCTACAAACAGGATCGTTCATAACCATTTTCGACCCTCACCCGTAGATGTGCAGTTAAAATGCACTGAAACCAAGTTGCATCTTTGTTGGGAGTAAAATCATTTTGTCTATATTATAAAATTATAATATATATATATATATATATATATATATATATATATATATATATAATGGATGCACGTACTTTGAATCCTTATATACAAGAATCCTGGATGAATGCGTTTTCGATTTGTACGCTAAATTTTTTTTATACCGAAAATCAATTAGTGCCTGCATAATACACGATTAGTCCGGTAAAACTTTGTTCACTTAAACTATAGTAATTGAAAATTGATTTTCTTATAGTTACCAACTAATTTAAAATTTTCTAAATATTAAAAATGATAACTGGGTAACTATTTTTTTGTGTCAAGTATTACGTTATCTAATTAATTACAGTTTAAAAATGGACGTTTTTAAATGCATACATTTAAAAATAAGAGCCGATAATATGAATACATATTTGAATATTTTATTGTCTTTATTAAAAAATTTTGAAAATTTTAATTTTTTCATGGTTATATTAAAGGTCTTATAAGCAATTTTATTAGATACAAAAATTTACATTTATTAAAAAATATCAAAATATAAAAGATGCCTGCATTTACTGAGGTAAGATAGTAAATAACATTTTGAAATTAGAATACTAATTATTATATGATTGAAAAATTCCAAAAAATAAAAAAAATATACACAAGTTTCTTTTTGTTATGTGTCCTTACCTATAACTACAGAATGAACTCTTCCCAACACTATGTATACTATGGCTCTCAAGAGAGAGAGAGAGAGAGAGAGAGAGAGAGAGAGAGAGAGAGAGAGAGAGAGAGAGAGACGAATCGAGTCGAGTCGATAGTAGTTCACTCCAAACCAGACTGACAGTCATACTAACACCTTCCACATATTGTATTATCATTTCGTGTAATATATCTTCGTTATTTCTACACTTGTGTTCGTGTTGTTCTTCCTTGGTCCTAACCTGCACCATAACAGATAGATAGATAGATAGATAGATAGATAGATAGATAGATAGACAGATAGATAGAAAAAGGACTTAGATAGATAGTGTTATGGGTCCTTACCTATAACTACAGAATGAACTCTTCCTAACACTATGTATACTACGCCTCTCAAGAGAGAGGGACGAATCGAGCCGAGCCGATAGTAGTTCACTCCAAACCAGACTGACAGTCATACTAACACCTTCCACATCTTGTATTATTATTCCGTGTAATATATCTTCGTTATTTCTACTCTAGTGTTCGTGTTGTTCTTCCTTGGTCCTAACTTGGACCATAACACTTTTTTTTAAAAAATTAAATTGATTTTATTTGTTTTAGATTTTAATATTTACCTCCCAGCCAGCATAAGAAGTTGACAAAGAAGGAATGAGAAAATATTTCAGAGTCGTTGAAGAATTTACAGGAAAATGTTTAGAAGCAGTTACTGATGAAACCAGAAACCGAGCAATATGCAAAATATCTGAAGGGACAATCTCATTAATCCCAGTTATATGAACAACAGAAGAATAAAATACTCTGAATATAGTTTTCAATAAAAAAAACAGATTAATACACATTAATTCATTGCATTTATATTGTATCTCCTCAGATGTACCATTATTTAAATAACAAGTACGCATATTAGAAATTAATTGTGAATAAGACGAAAAATTGAGGTACAAGTTACATTATTTCTCATAGGTTATTCTATATGATTAATGCGTTTTCGATTATCTAATGTACACATTAGATACAGAAATTGAGTGATTCCTTTACTTCGGTAGCCTTGTCAAAGAGTCATTCATATGGATATCATGCGTAGCGTTAAACCCGGTTACAAATAGAGAAACTATCAACTGTATACAAACAATTTCTTGGAAAATCTCCTGAAGAAGAGACTTGAAGCAAGAGAAACAAAAAAAAAGATTACTGAACTGCTATGTAATATCAGTCCTCCTATATGGCGGTGAATGTTGGGCAATCTCCTCAAAGATGACGAAGAGTCTTGAAGCAAGAGAAACAAAGAAAAGAGTACTGAACTGTAATATAATATGAGTCCTCCGATATAGCAGTGATTGCTGAACAACCTCTTCAGAGATAGAAAAGAGATTTGAAGCAAGAGAAACAAAGAAAAGAGTACTGAACTGCTATGCAATATCAGTCCTCCTATACGGCAGTGAGTGTTGGACAATCTTCTCAAAGATGGAGAAGAGACTTGTAGCAAGAGAAAGAAAGAAAAAAGTACTAACTGTTCTGTAATATCATTCCGCCTATATAGCAATGAATGTTGGGAAATCTCCATACAGATGAAGAAGAGACTTGAAGCAAGAGAAACAAAGAAAAGAGTACTTAACTGTTCTGTAATATCAGTCCTCCTATATAGCAGTGATTGCTGGAGAGTCTCATCAAAGATGAAGAAGAGACTTGAAGCAAAAAAAAAAGAAAAGAGTACTGAACAGTTATGCAATATCAGTCTTCCTATATATCAGTGATTGCTGGACAATCTCACAGATGAAGAAGAGACTTAAAGCAAGAGAAACAAAGAAAAGAGTACTGAACTGTTATGTAATATCACTCCTCGTATATGGCAGTGAATGCTGGACAATCTCATCACAAAGAAACTTAAAGCAAGAGAAACAAAGAAAAGAGTGCTGAACTGCTATGTAATATCACTCCTCGTATATGGCAGTGAATGCTGGACAATCTCATCACAGATGAAGAGGAGACTTAAAGCAAGAGAAACAATAAAAAGAGTGCTGAACTGCTATGTAATATCAGTCCTCCGATATGGCAGTGAATGTTGGAAAATCTCACAGATGAAGACGAGACTTAAAGTAAAAGAAACAAGAAAATGTTCTGTAACATCAGTGCTCCTATATAGCAATGAATGTTGGAAAATCTCTTCACAGGTGATGACGAGACTTGAAGCAAGATAAACTGTACTGAACTGTTATCTAATGTCTGTCCTTCTCTATGACACTGAACGCTGGACAATCGCCTCATAACTGAAGAAGAGACTTGAAGCAAGAGAGACCTTATGTATCCCAGAAACGAGTACTATACATTTATGCAACATCGGATCTCCAATATGACAGTGAATGCTGAACAATCACCTTATATATGAAAGAGCGACTTGAAGCAAGAGGGCTTAGAAAATGTGATACACACAGGAGGGATTGAAGTCAAGGAAGATAGAGGAAAACAAAGCATAAGCTACACTGCGTGCTTGAGGAAATGGATGGAGGAACAGGGTTTCGGAGAGATAACAAAAAACACAGTTTATGATTGCCAAAGTCCTGAATGGACAGCACATATAGAAGAAAAATATCACTTTCATTTTGTGAATAAAAACGCCAATGAAGTGGCTAATAAAATACTTTCCCCGTTAAATTCTTGGATGTTTACCGATTTATCAGCAAAATCAAATGTTTATCATTTTTTTCCTATTGTCAAAAAAGAAAAAAATCAAACCAAAAACACTCAATCCTTTTAATGTTTGTCTACCATTATTTTCTCCTGCTTTGTAATTAAAATTTATTTTTTCAACCTGATGTCATTTCTAAGACGTGAATTGTGGCTTGTTTTTCTAAAACTTACTCTCTTGAGCTTTTTTAGATTTGTTAATCTTGCGTTACTGACAAAATGGGGAAATGCCATGATCTTTGCAAGTTACATTTTCAATGATTGCATTGTTTTTTGTTTTTGTTTTTTTTTTCATTTTTTTCGCCGTTATTATTATTTTTCGCCATTTACTTTATTATTTGATTAAAATATTTATCTTTAGGGAATTGATATCGTGGTTGTTTTAGTTTTATTTTTTCGACTTTTCGACTTTTAAATGAATTATTCCCTTTATATTCTCTGAACTATTTAAAAATCTTTTTTCTCTTCTTTTTTCCATGCTTAGAGATTTTGAAGTTTTCTTTTCTTTGTCCCTATCTTTTTTTCTCCTTTTTTATTTCCATTTTACACATGATCGCTTTTTACACTGTTCTGTCATTGTAAAAGCATGTTCATCTTTCTTTCTGGATGTTTGGTCTATTTTTTTCTCCATTTTTTCTTTCTTTCTATCTCCAAATATTTAATTTTATTGTAACCATTTTTTTCTTTTTTCTTTCTTCCTTCATTTTTTCTTTTCTAATTTCACTTAATTTTAGCTTTTACTTTCTTTCTTCATGTTTATTTCCTTCTTTCTTCCTTTGTTTTATTCTTGTAAAAATTACTTAGTTTTATTGCAACCATTTTTCTTTCTTTTATTGTTTACTTCTTTCCTCGTGTTCTTTTAATGTCTTCTACAGAATGCATGGTCATCAGTAAAAGGATAAGCCCGAAATTTGCAGGTCGGGGACACTAAAACCAAGCCGGTAAGTGTTTTGACAGAGAACGGTAAGTGCGACACTGAGATCGTTAGAACTATTTGGATGGCCAAGGAATCATTCCAAAATTGGGCAGAGTATTGCGAGACAGGAGGATTTCTTTGGTAACAAAGAAAAGAGTACTGGGCTGTTATGTGACATCTGCCTTTCTTTACGGCAGTGAATATTGAACGGTCTCCTCAAAGATGAAGGAAGAGACTCGGGGCGACGGAGATGTGGTTCTACAGAAAGATTCTGAGAATATCATGGACCGACCGAGTATCAATCAGGTCTTAGAGAGGATACAAACAAGGAGGAGGCTTAGAGTTAACATTAGGAAGAGGCAGCTGAAGCACGTAATGAGAAAGGGAGGCTTGGTAAATCTGATACTCACAGGTCAAAATAGAGCAAAAGAGAGACAAGTGAAAGCAACGCATTACATACCTGGCGGGCTTAAGCAAGTGGATGACAGAACGGGGTCTGGGGTAGGTGGCAGTGGGACGTAACTTCTTGAAAGCTACAATGGATAGGGGGAAGTGGAGAGTCATGATCGCCTACGTCCTGAAAGGAC
>OZ038511.1:82953790-83018790 GCA_964036315.1 Acanthosepion esculentum | reverse complement strand
TATCTAACATTCTCGATGCAAGACAACAATTTTAGTATTTCCTGGTTCATACGTGCCAAAATAAGCGAATGAGGGAATGTAATTAGCTGAATTTGTTTTGCGTTTTTATGGAAATTTCATTTGATTACAAACATTGCTCTTGCAAGCTGTTTCAATATAATAATTTGCGATGGTCAGCGATTTTTTTCTGTGTTAGGAATTATAAATAACTCCATAATTCGTGCCATCAAACATTGACGCTAATATTTAAATACTAAGCTAAGTCAGAACGTAATCCATGTTCTAATTTAATTTAAAATTAGTAGTCTGAATACTGTTGAGAAGCCTATTGGGAAAATTTTATTTTTCTACCCATAATCCACTTTCAAAATGGCTGACATTCTTATAGGCGCAGAGTGAAAAGACTCTCGGACAATCTATTTGTTTTTAGGAGTTCAAATAGTTATTAATAATATAATAATATAATACCAACACTCGCAGAGACTAACACGCAAAATTATTGTCTTTACTAACCATTACATCAGGTGTAATAGCAAACTTGTCAAAAAATTGTAATCGCAAAGTTGTCCAATTGTTAGATTAAGCTCCGAACCGTTGTATCTTAGAAATGATTAAAGATATCTTAATGGAATTCTCGAGGCTTTTATAACATTATTGAAATCTACTTTGAGCAATAAGAATTTAAAATTACTCTCTAAGTTTAACAGAAGAATCGTGATGAATTCGACAATAAACGAAAATGACATGTTCATCATTAATCGGAAACTAAGGAAAGATAGAAATATAGTTCAAATATATATATATGCATATACATACATACATATATATATATATATATGTGTGTGTTTATATATATATATATATATATATATATATATATATATATATATATATATATATATATATATATATATATTATTCCAGGGTCATTTTCCAACTTATTCAAGATGATCTTCGCCCTCTTTTTTATCTCCTAACTGTTTTGGAGTAACATGGTGCCTCACACATTTCACGTACGATTTAATTTTCAAGTCTCTTTTCACTGCCCTTTGGACTGTCATAGCTCCTCTGTCCCTTGTCAAATGTCTTATGGATTCAGTTGGAGGTTTTCTAATTGATCGCTTTATCTCTAAGTTGAAACGATAATCCCTCATGTCCTTATGCTCTGGTACAGTTGTCCCCTATACTGTTTGCTCGTTTTTAAAACTTATTCATTGTTCTCTTGATGGTTCTTGAATGGAATTCGAAGATGGAAGCCAGAATATGTATGTTGGTAACAATACCGAAGGCCTGAATGATCTTTTTCCTCTCACCATTGCTCAGTTGGGATGTCAGAAAGGCAGACATTAAACGATTTTAACCTGTTCTCTCTCTAGCTGAATAACTGAAAGTTTTTTTCAGTGATTCCTACGACAAATGGTGTCAAAATGGCTAACCGTCTTATGTGAAAACATGGAAAAAAGACTCAATTAGTTTAGTTTTTTTTTTTCTTTTTCTTTTTAGATATTAAACATTTTGTGGGATGGACAATTATCTCATGCTGTGATTTGGACCATTTTGCTGCACATGAAGTACAAGAGAACTCTACCATTTTTTTTATTCATTCGTTAAAATAGACAACTTTAGGTTGAATCCAAAAATTTGGAGCGTTGAGTTAAAAGGGAGATAACTAATACTGAGATACCCAGAAGAGGCATGGCACTTGGAATTAGAACAATCTATCCCGGTGGAAGAAATAAAGGATTCGGTTTGAAATTCCAATCACCTTAAATTTTTTTAAATCATTTCACATCAAGAAAGTCGGGAACGCTACTAGCGTGCAGGGGTTTACAGGGGGTGAAAATGAGATAAAAAAACTGGGTATAGAGGAAGGATAAATGATGAACGGGATTCGAGGAAATAGAAAATGGCGATTGACGTTGCCTTTAAATTTTTGAAGATTATATTTATCAGGGAAGCAAGTAAGAGAAATGGGGTTCCACTGTCGGGTAGTGAGAGAAAAGAAACTGTTGGAGTAGTAACTATTTAACTATTTCAACAGTTAGACCTAAATGCCAATCTAATAGCAGGCTTAAATCCATATAGTCGGGGCACCAGGAAAAAAACTTGTCAGAGTAGTTACCATGAAAATATTTGTAGAAAAACAGAGGGAAGCCACGTCATGTCGGTCGGAAGGCAGTGTTCGTCATTTTAATGCGCCATCAGGTTCGTATTTGTCCGTCTCCTGTTAAAACAATTGCTAAATACTTAAATTTTTAACTTGTTTGATTTTAGTATCTTCAATTTTAATGTTTGTATGTCGGGCTGATTCGTTTGCTGACAACGACACATTCGAGTGGGCTACACGTAACTAATTTCTGTAAATTTATCCCGTCCTATTTTAATAAAGTATGCAGGAAATGGGTTCAGATTAACTTGACTGTGAAATCTTAGAATATCAAAATCAAATCCAATGAGTAATGAAAACAAGTGATGTATTTGCGGGAAAAAAATATAAAACCTTGCTGAAGCTTCAGAGCCATTGTAAATCATACAATTTGTAGGTCACTTGTACATATTTCACAGATTTTATTTATTTTTATTCAAATCCTTTCCACTCTAACATAATAATTTCTATTTATCTTAATTTCGAAACATAATATTTCAATTTGTACGGAGCAATTTATTTTGAATATAATTTTAATCAAATAAATACATTTTTGACGCACGTGTAAGATTTAGTGTCAAATTAGTTTAATAGTGTAAATTGCGAATGCTGTTTAAATTTATATGTCAAAGTGCTTGAAATATCCATACTCGATCAAAGAGTCTGCAGCCACTATTTTTATATAAGAGGTTTTACTACTGACTTGCGTAAGTGTTATAATTTTAAAAAGAGGGTTGTCTACATTGACGCTTACGTAAATGTAGATCGTCGTCATCCGTCCGTCTCGAGAGACGATGGAGTAGCGCGGTGTGCTACGAGCCTGGGTGGGATAGATGGAGAACTAGGGCTGGCCAGGCGTCAAGTTCTCCCTCTCAGCCTTGGTAGCAGAGTCCAAAGGAGAGGATAAACCAATACAATTTAGTACCAAGGTGGCTGCAGGAATTGCAGGAATTGCCGGAAGGTAGCACAAAGTGCCGTCCATCGGCCTTCGGGGCTCCACTCCAGGTTTGAATTCAGAGTTGTTCTTCTCCTAGACCAGTTGCTATCCTGGAGGGAGAAGAAGAGGATTCATACCTTTCCTAAAGGTATTATAACGTAAGTGAATGCAATGGATTCAACTGGAATTCAAACTCGGCTCTCCGATTCCTCAATCCTAGCCGCTATCCATTACTCCTCCGGGAAAATCTAGAAGAGGAATCATACATTTCCCAAGGGTATTAGCACGTAAGTGAATGTAATGGATTCGACTGGAATTCGAACTCGGCTCTCCGATTCCTCAATCCCAGCCGCTATCCATTACTCCTCCGGGAAAATCTAGAAGAGGAATCATACATTTCCCAAGGGTATTAGCACGTAAGTGAATGTAATGGATTCGACTGGAATTCGAACTCGGCTCTCCGATTCCTCAATCCCAGCCGCTATCCATTACTCCTCCGGGAAAATCTAGAAGAGGATTCATACCTTTCTCAAGGGTATTAGCACGTACGTGAATGTAATGGATTCGACTGGAATTCGAACTCGGCTCTCCGATTCCTCAACCCGAGTCGCTATCCATTACTCCTCCGGGAAAATCTAGAAGAGGATTCATAACTTTCCCAAGGGTATTATCACGTAAGTGAATGTAATGGATTCGACTGGAATTCGAACTCTGCTCTCCGATTCCTCAATCCAAGCCGCTATCCATTACTCCCCCGGGAAAATCTAGAAGAGGATTCATACCTTTCTCAAGGGTATTAGCACGTACGTGAATGTAATGGATTCGACTGGAATTCGAACTCGGCTCTCCGATTCCTCAACCCGAGTCGCTATCCATTACTCCTCCGGGAAAATCTAGAAAAGGATTCATACCTTTCCCAAGGGTATTAGCACGTAAGTGAATGTAATGGATTCGACTGGAATTCGAACTCGGCTCCCCGATTCCTCAATCCGAGCCGCTATCCATTACTCCCCCGGGAAAATCTAGAAGAGGATTCATACCTTTCCCAAGGTTATTAGCATGTAAGTGAATGTAATGGATTCGACTGGAATTCGAACTCGGCTCTCCGATTCCTCAATCCCAGCCGCTATCCATTACTCCTCCGGGAAAATCTAGAAGAGGATTCATACCTTTCCCAAGGTTATTAGCATGTAAGTGAATGTAATGGATTCGACTGGAATTCGAACTCGGCTCCCCGATTCCTCAATCCGAGCCGCTATCCATTACTCCTCCGGGAAAATCTAGAAGAGGATTCATACCTTTCCCAAGGGTATTAGCACGTAAGTGAATGTAATGGATTCGACTGGAATTCGAACTCGGCTCTCCGATTCCTCAATCCCAGCCGCTATCCATTACTACTTCAGGAAAATCTAGAAGAGGATTCATACCTTTCCCAAGGGTATTAGCACGTAAGTGAATGTAATGGATTCGACTGGAATTCGAACTCGGCTCTCCGATTCCTCAATCCCAGCCGCTATCCATTACTCCTCCGGGAAAATCTAGAAGAGGATTCATACCTTTCTCAAGGGTATTAGCACGTACGTGAATGTAATGGATTCGACTGGAATTCGAACTCGGCTCTCCGATTCCTCAACCCGAGTCGCTATCCATTACTCCTCCGGGAAAATCTAGAAGAGGATTCATAACTTTCCCAAGGGTATTATCACGTAAGTGAATGTAATGGATTCGACTGGAATTCGAACTCTGCTCTCCGATTCCTCAATCCAAGCCGCTATCCATTACTCCCCCGGGAAAATCTAGAAGAGGATTCATACCTTTCTCAAGGGTATTAGCACGTACGTGAATGTAATGGATTCGACTGGAATTCGAACTCGGCTCTCCGATTCCTCAACCCGAGTCGCTATCCATTACTCCTCCGGGAAAATCTAGAAAAGGATTCATACCTTTCCCAAGGGTATTAGCACGTAAGTGAATGTAATGGATTCGACTGGAATTCGAACTCGGCTCCCCGATTCCTCAATCCGAGCCGCTATCCATTACTCCCCCGGGAAAATCTAGAAGAGGATTCATACCTTTCCCAAGGTTATTAGCATGTAAGTGAATGTAATGGATTCGACTGGAATTCGAACTCGGCTCTCCGATTCCTCAATCCCAGCCGCTATCCATTACTCCTCCGGGAAAATCTAGAAGAGGATTCATACCTTTCCCAAGGTTATTAGCATGTAAGTGAATGTAATGGATTCGACTGGAATTCGAACTCGGCTCCCCGATTCCTCAATCCGAGCCGCTATCCATTACTCCTCCGGGAAAATCTAGAAGAGGATTCATACCTTTCCCAAGGGTATTAGCACGTAAGTGAATGTAATGGATTCGAGTAGAATTCGAACTCAGCTCTCCTATTCCTCAATACGAGCCGCTATCCATTACTCCACTACTCCTAACGTCAATGATTCTATAACTAAGCCATTGGCGCACGGCAGGGATGAAGGTGAATTTAACCGCATTTATTTTTAGATATAAAAACAGTGACTGAGAAAACTTGATTCGATTTACCGAAGGGTCTTGTATTATTAGCCTTAATAGTCACTGTTTACAATCTCACATTTCCTCTCCAGAGAGCTCAACTGAAATGAATTTTTCAGGTTCATATATATATATATATATATATATATATATATATATATATATATATATATATATATATATAAATGAATTGTGGTCAAACACAGGTCCAATATGCATCGATATCTGACAGAATGATAGGAAATGTTTATCAATCTAACATGTTTCGCTTTTATTAAAGCTTCATCAGAGAATGAGATATGGAGAAAAAGAAGAAATTGCGTGGTTGATACATATATGTGTGTGTGATAAGATAAAGGACAAATAGGAAATGTTTATCAATCTGACATGTTTCACTTTTATTAAAGCTTCATCAGAGAATGAGATATAGAGAAAAAGAAGAATATATGTGTGAGTGATAAGATAAAGAACAAATAGGAAATGTTTATCAATCTAACATGTTTCACTTTTATTAAAGCTTCATCAGAGAATGAGATATAGAGAAAAAGAAGAAATTGTCTGGTTGATACATATATGTGTGAGTGATAAGATAAAGAACAAATAGGAAATGTTTATCAATTGAACATGTTTCACTTTTATTAAAGCTTCATCAGAGAATGAGATATAGAGAAAAAGAAGAAATTATGTGGTTGATACATATATGTGTGAGTGATAAGATAAAGAACAAATAGGAAATGTTTATCAATGTAACATGTTTGACTTTTATTAAAGCTTCATCAGAGAATGAGATATAGAGAAAAAGAAGAAATTATGTGGTTGATACATATATGTGTGAGTGATAAGATAAAGAACAAATAGGAAATGTTTATCAATCTAACATGTTTCACTTTTATTAAAGCATCATCAGAAATTGAGATATAGAGAAAAAGAAGAAAGAAATTCTGCTATTTTTTTTACTTTAGTGTTGTTGCTGTTTTTTCAGTTATATTCGGAATCTGTTAATTTCCTCGAACTTTGAAAGGGTGCGTCGTCTCTCCTTGAATTCTGAACGCCATAAACTATACTAACGTTGTTTAACAAGTCAAAAGCGCGTGAAACCTGATTATCAAATGAAAATCAAACACTACAAAAGTAAATATACCATAATTTATTTATTCTTTTTTCTCCATATATCTGTCTCTGATGAAACTTTTATCGCAATGAAACAGGTTAGATTGATAAATATTTCCTATGCCTTATTTATCATATCACACACACACATATATTATATGTATGTATGTATGTATTTAGTTATGTGTATGATAAAAACATGCATACACACACGAAACATTTTGGTAACGTATAAATATATTTCTTCTGCAAGTGTTATAAATACAGTGCTCAATGTTATGAGGCAGAGCTTATATATAAAATTGCAGTAACTGGGTGAATGTTCGACTACTGCTATCGATGTTGGATATTATGCATATTCCCTAACACACACACACAAATGAATATATATCTCTCTATATATATATCTATATTATTATAAAACTTTGGGAACTTTGCTTCTGTGTTTGCCAGAAGTCATATATAAAGAGTGGTTGAAAGAAAGATGTAAATTTATTATTGTGTAGGAAGTGGGGAGAGATGATGGTGACCTAATTTAGCATACGGCTTGTGGACATAAATGTTTACATTAATGTCCGCTTTTCACCTCTCTCTCTTTCCACCTCTCTCTTTTCACTTCTTGCTCTTTCTTTTCACCTCTGTCTCTTTCTCTCTTTCCACCTCTCTCTCTATCTACCTATCTTTATCTTTTTTCCGGGCAGATAGATAGATAGATAGATAGATACGAACAGACATGGATAGATATGAATGGACTGGGCTATATATATATATATATGTATATATATATATATATGTATATATATATATATATATATATATATATATATATATATATATATATATATATATATATATATATATATATTATAGGCAATCGATCCGTTGATATATTATCCTGATGGATCCTAGTAATATTAATTATTAAAATTGATCCACAGAGAGCTCGATGTTTTTATTTCAACAGAGCATATGCATTTTTAGAGCAAATTCCCCCAAATTACCTCCATGTTGATTTAATTTTTTATTTTTTCCTATAATATATATATATATATATATATATATATATATATATATATATAAATGTATTGCATTGACGATTGCATTTATATTATATGTATTGACGATTGCATCTAGCATGAAACAGACTGTCGCCTCTAAGTGTTGATTTCTATGTTCACTTTTATATTTACACACGCTCTATCTCTGATATTGAGCACTTTATCCCATAAATATAGCACACTTTAAGACTATATATATAGACAGACAAACAGACAGACAGACACAGAGATAGATAGATAGATATATAGATAGATAGATAGAGATTTAAGAAAAGACTAAGTTAGATAGATAGATAGATAGATAGATGATCACACATATAGATAGATAGTTAGATATACATATGATTAAACGGAGAAAGATAGATACATAGATATACATAGGAACAGACTTACATAGATAGATATATGAACAGACTTCTATAGAATGAGCAAAATACCCAAAATTACCTCAATGTTGATTTAATTTTAATTTTTTGCTATAATATATATATATATATATATATATATATATATATATATATATATATATATATATTTATAAATAAATGACAATAAGAAAACAGTAACTGCTGACGCGTTTCGTCCAATGCGGACTTTTTCAAAGCAAGAAACGAAATTCGTTTCTTGCTTTGAAAAAGTCCGCATTGGACGAAACGCGTCAGCAGTTACTGTTTTCTTATTGTCATTTATTTATAAATATTGTCTTCTCTAAATGTTAACTTTGAGAAATTTTCATATATATATATATATATATATATATATATACAGACGGACAGACAGACAAACAGATAGATAGATAGATGGATAGATAGATTTTCTATCTATCGAATCGGATGCGTAACTTATAGATAGATAGATTGAGAGACAGGTACGTTTTACGATGAAGATGTCTGATTTAAAATCCTACTTCGTTCGCGCAATCGATTAGTTCGTCATCAGACAGATTCATCGTTAAATATGCACACATTTCATGAGAGAGAGAATTAAAATCTAGAAATTTGGGGCACTTCATCAACAAAAGCTGAAACGAACGAAACTCATCTACACAATTTCAGCCTTTATTAGGCAAGTCAATATTTTCGTAATAAATCTTTGATGTTTGTATAATAATTAAGGCTACATTTATATTTATTTTAAGGAATTAATGAATTTTGTATCAGTTCTGATATTATTTCTTTTATTTTTCTAATACACACTTCAAAATCCGAGGTTTGTTTAAAAAAGAGTAACTCGGCTGATACACTGAATATAACTACAACAACTATCAATTCTGCATTTAATCTCGTATAAAGTAGTCACCCTTCCGAAGCCAAGCTTTGTTTCGATTGATAGAAGACTTCCTCGACATCGGATTTACGGATAGCGAACAGCTGACTAGTCGGATTCTCTTGGATGTATTCGGTGCCTTGAAATCTTTTATTTTTTTCAAGTGGGATTCGGATTTTGTATAGAAAAAGTATAGAAATAGAATTGTGGAATATGGGGATTGTCGGACCTGGGGAATGTTTCACTTGGTCAAAAACAGTTTCACAAGTCAGGGTCACTTATAGAACCTCTATAAGTTAGGGAGACAAATACACTGTACACATTTTCGTTCCAATCATTGCTACAAACATAGACATCTGACCCGTATACTTGGTGTGTATGTATGGCAGAATTCAAGGTCAATCTGTGCTTTTCAATCTGCGCAATTTAGCTTCGCTACCATAGCATTTCTCCTAATACATTTTTATCAGACCTCATACACCCAATCCCTGTGGCGAAAGATACCTTATATTCAATGATACTGACATTTAATCTTGAGTGCTAATATCAAATATAAGCTATCTTTCTACTATATGGTATCGTATATTGAATTTTGTATTAAAAACTATAAAATACACGTAATATTTCAGCTTGATTTGTAGTGGCCTTTAATATCAGTATCAGCACTTAAAAATAATAGCAGTAGCAGCTCTAAAATAAAATTCATATCAGCAACAGCTCTCGAATATAAAAATACGTAAACCCTAAAGTAACTCTCTCTTCTTCTTCTTCTTCTTCTTCTTCTTCTTCTTCTTCTTCTTCTTCTTCTTCTTCTTTCGAACTGCTAACACGAACTTTCCGTATTGAAGCTAAAATGGCTGTGAACACTCCCACACTAAAACACACTATCATAGTAAGTCCCACTCAAACATATTAATGAACATTTCGTTGTGTATGCAATATACTTCTAACAAAAGGAATCTTGTTTTAAACTTTCCTTTTGTTAATTTTGTTTTAATAAATATTTATCTTTGCATTGCATATCAGCTGGTCACTAATTTTGTGCATGTAGTCTTTTTCACCACCATTTTTTCATGCACTCTAAAATGTTCCCGAAAGAAACGTTACAAATTTAATTATTTAAAGACCGTTCTAAATGATGTCACCTTGAGTGAGGTGAAATTGGTTCAAACCACCGAAGGAAAGACAGAAACAGTAACAAACACGAAAGCGAAATCTTTCTTTTTAAATCATTTCAACCTTGATTAGGCAATGAAGCTACTAAGACGTAAGGGTTTACTGATTGTGAGAAAATACGAGGAAAAAAAAACATTATTAAGGAGAGAGAAAAATAAAAGGACAGAAATTAAGAAAACAAATTCTTGGTGTCAGTATTTATGTATTTGCACGTGTCCAAGTCTTCTTCTGGAGTGATGTGTTCATCTCCACAACAGAAACAGACACACCCTCCATTACTCGTTCTACATAAAAAGGCTGGAAATAATTGCCACTTAAAGAATAATGTTTTTACTTAAAAGAGAACTTAATTTACTTAGACGATTAAATTTCATAAACAAACGCGGAACTAATTTCTGATTCTTCCACGGTAAGATGTATGCCCATGTTCGTTCAAGATTTAATTTTACTTAACAAAAGAGCCAGAACAGACCGGAAATGGAGTATTGATTGACCGGGAGCTGCTTTGTCTACACTTTCCCGTCTTGATAGAGTTAAAAAGCGTTTCCGAGTCCTTGTTGGAGAACAATTATTTCCCTCCATCCAACCTCTTTCTGGCAGGCGGGATATGGCGAGCCTCTCACTGCTCTATCGCTACTCCTATGAAAAGTACTCGAACGACGAACTATACTCCTTTCTTCCGCTAGTTCCAACCTTTACGACTAGGACCTGCTATGCCACTTACATATTATCAAATCACCCATATAGCCCCCGTATTCGATCGGCGAGAAGTAAGTCCCACTCGAGCAGCTTCTTCCTGCG
This sequence comes from Acanthosepion esculentum, assembly GCA_964036315.1. Taxonomy (NCBI): domain Eukaryota; kingdom Metazoa; phylum Mollusca; class Cephalopoda; order Sepiida; family Sepiidae; genus Acanthosepion; species Acanthosepion esculentum. The sequence goes on along the minus strand of OZ038511.1, from coordinate 83,007,773 downwards.
AACTTCCATTGTGAAACAACTTCAAGAGGATCTTTTCCTGATCACTGCAATTTTAACCTGTTCAGGTCTAGAGTTAACCTTTATCATTCCCCATTCCCTATAGAAATTAGCCCTTAATGAAACCACCTAACACGAGTGGGCCCCGGGCCTTCAACAGTAATATTCACCCGGTTGATTCGCTTGAAAGCAACAGAAAATAGATGCGGCAGGAATCCGAATGGGACCAGCTAGCTTGTAAATCTAGGTAGAACAGACGCCAAAAATTGAAAATATAAATTTCGCATATCTATTTTTACATAATGAATAACATCATTCAAAAGGGCGGGAAACATATCTGTGTTTACCCATTTGGAAAACAGCGGTAAACATTTATAAGATTTCCTGTTAGAAAGACGACTGTGATGCACGTTTTAGATTTTGCTGAAATTAAGATGGCCTCCTGGTCGTAAGAAACATTCAATGGCGTAGAGAAGTCCTGTAGTTTTGGTCACTACATTCTAAACCGAAAAAAAAAACAAAACGGAAGAGGGTTTACTGTCCCATCTTTTACCGATCTGAACAGGATCGCCCAATTGTGGTCTTGGCAGATCATGTTAACGCCATCCCAACATTGTATTTAAATATGTTAAAAGTCAAAATCAACATTTAGTATGACTCCCACTGGCATGAACTTGACTCGACTAGACATAGGATGGCGGTCAGGGATTTAAGCAGGTCAGTTTTGTAGCAACGCAATGTCTTCATCAGTACGGACTCCAACCGGTTGCAATATTTCAACTATTGTTTTATCTGAGAATTGGTCGTATCGTAACAAAGTAATGTATTTTAAAATGTTGAATATTCTCTCAATTTTGATACGTTTTGTTGCCCAATTGCATATAAATTCATCTCTGTATTTTCAGAGTTTCTCTTGACCTTTTTATTATAACTGAACAATCGATAAAAAAGCATTTTAATTTGAAGAACTCATATTAACGGAGGAAATCAGGAAGAAAGGGATTGTCAGTGGTCAGGAATGAATGCCAGCATTACTGATAGAATAGGGCTATTATATGTATAATGGAAATGCATTGCTAATGTTTTTACTATAGGAATGCATTGAAAATCAGGAAGAAAGGGATTCTCAGTGGTCAGGAATGAATGTCAGCATTACTGATAGAATACGGCTATTATATGTATAATGGAAATGCATTGCAAATGATTTTACTATAGAAATGCATTGAAAATCAGGAAGAAAAGGATTGTCAGTGGTCAGGAATGAATGCAAGCATTACTCATAGAATAGGGCTATTATATGTATAATGGAAATGCATTGCTAATGATTTTACTATAGGAATGCATTGAAAATGAGGAAGAAAGGGATTGTCAGTGGTCAGGAATGAATGCAAGCATTACTGATAGAATAGGGCTATTATATGTATAATGTAAATGCATTGCTAATGTTTTTACTATAGGAATGCATTCAAAATGAGGAAGAAAGGGATTGTCAGTGGTCAGGAATGAATGCAAGCATTACTGATAGAATAGGGCTATTATATGTATAATGAAAATCCATTGCTAATGATTTTCCTATAGTAACGCATTGAAAATCTAGAAGAAAGGGATTGTCAGTTGTCTGGAATAATATATTTTATCTCAGTTTAATTTATTCCACCCCAAGCAATGCGAAAAAGTAAGGAGCTTCTAAGCGTTAAAATAATTCAGAAAACGTAGCTGTGAAGAAAGGACAATGAAAAGGATTCAAGAGAGGATATGACGACTGAAGTTTTATTTAAATTTTTGAATATCGTATTTGCCTGGAAACCGGAAGTAAGTTCTGCAAACGATTACATTTATTAATTTTAACAGTAAAATAACGAGACTTTTGAGCCAATCTAGTACTACCGTTAAATACATAAGTCCAGTTATCAAAGGTGGCAGCCGCTCAGAACGATCGCCATGAATATGTTTATAGAAAAGGTACGGACGGGCACGCTACGTTACGACGGTAGAAAACTAAATGGAGACGTGACGCCAACTCAGTACAAGTAACTTGCAGATTTTTCTAAGGATTTTATCAAGAATCTCTAGATGCATATCAGAAGCACCAGAGCAGATGAGACAGCAATATTCAATGCTCAGACAAATGTAGTCTTATATATGCGTAAGGTGCATTCTGACGTGATAAATTGTCTACGCCAAAAAGTGTGAACCAACATTATCAGTTTGTCTATATATATATATATATATATATACACACACATATATATATATATATTCTTCCATACTTTGTTATATAATCTTACTTGATTTACGAACACACACATACACACAGAGGCAAACACATACATACACACACACACACACACATATATATATATATATACATATAGGCCTGACGATTGCGTCTATCATGAAACAGCCTGTCGCCTCTGAGTGTTGACTTCAATGTTCACTTTTATATTTACATATGCTATATCTTTTATAATTGAGTACTTTATCGCGTAAATAGAGCACACCTTAAAACTATATATCACTCACACACACACACACACACACGCACACATACACACACACACATATATATATATATATATATATATATATATATATATATATATATATATATATGTGTGTGTGTGTGTGTGTGTGTTATTCGCAGATAGTACTGTTTCGAAGTATCACAGCTCCTGAGTGCGACTAGACATCCGAATGCCTCAAGCCAGGAGCGAAACCTGACCGACTTGGTGTCAGTCAGAGTTTCTATCACTAAGCTATCATCATTCTGCCGAGAGAAGCAGCTAATTCTCGCGTATTGTTTTTACGAATGTAAAGAACCTGATTAGAAATTGGATGATTTGTTTAATTTTCGTAATAATTCCTCATGCCTAAACCTAGAATGCACAACACACGCATGCAGGAAAAGACCGGGATTCGTCAGCAGCGCGCATCCATTACCGACTCCGGACCGTTACGATGCAAACATCATAACAGTGGGACAGCGGGCCTAGGTGACAAACAGGTAACTCAGTTACTAGCCACAGCATAGCGCAGCTAATCCTATTTTCATTGGTGACACTTATCCAAGAAAACATAACGCACAAGTCAGGCCCCGAAAGAAACGACTTCCTTAACCAAGCCGCTCAATACAGAACAGCAGAAGCTGGATCTAGCATAGCTTTATATAACTGATTAGTAATCTGGATTTGTATTATTTTCATCATATATATATATATATATATATATATATATATATATATATATATATATATATATATATATATATATATGTATATATATATATATATATATATATGTATATATATATATGTATATATATATATATATATATATATATATATATATATATATATATATATATATATATATAAAGAGAGAGTGGTAGAGTGGTTTTATGCCTATTTATTTTAGCTTTAATCCTTTCAATACCACGAATTAATTTCTTGGTGGCTGTAGAAAATTAATTAAGAAAAATTACAAAATTTTCTTTCTAATAATTCTGATAAAAATGTTAATACACATGTACGTTTTAAAACGACAACGTTAACGAGACAGCTTACGTTTCACTTGGATGAGCATAGTTCAATCTCAGAACAAGAGTTAAGAGAACAACCATGCCCACATTCACAGTTTAGACAGATATTAGTCGAAAATACATCATTGCTTCAAAATAATAATATGCAAAAACTTAAGATTCTGGAAGCCCTTTATATAAGAGAATTGCGGCCAAAAATAAAGTCAAATGTGTATAGCAACAAACTTCTTATATGTTTTTAGTATTAAAGTTTTATATAAAAATACGAAATAAAAATATCAGAACAGCAGATTTTTTATATATTGAGCTCAATAATATTAAAAATAGAGAGTTAATATTATATGAAAAGAATACTTAACTTTCAAATATCAATTGTATCCCGACTTAGACGTTTCATGATAAAATTTCCAGTCTTCAGGGTGTTCTGGTTTTAAACAATATTTCCAATTTTTTCAATTTGTTCCGCGTCTTTTTATTCCGGTTTTTATTCCGTTTTATACGTGTACGTATTCATTAATTTAACGTTCTTTTACACGCACAGGTCCATGAAATTTAGCTTTTGTTTACGTCTTTCATTTTCTTATCTGTTGATTTTTCTTCCAGTTGCAAATTCTTTATTCGAAATTAAATTTTTCTTCGAAATTAAATTAATTTTTTTTATGGTATGTATGGAAGTTTTTATGTTATGTTGTATTAATTAAATTGGAAATATCCTTTAAAACCAGAACCCCTTGAAGACTGGAAATTTTTACCAAGAAACTTAGAATTCGGGAAAAATTGATATTTAAAAGTTCTGTAATCTTTTCATATAATACATATATATATACATATATATATATATATACTTTGTACTTATATATATATATATATATATATATATATATATATATATATATATATATATATATATATATATATATATATATATATATATGTGTGTGTGTGTGTGTAAGTACAAAGTATATATAAATGTTTCTTTCGCCCAAGCAATTGAATAAGAAAAACAAACAGAAATACGAATCAACCAATTTCGAGCCAGAAATGTCGTCACTTGGCGGCAAACGTCATCAACTCGGCTTTTTGACACGTCAGCGTATTATGAGTTGAAGCAAATCGTCCGTCTGACAGTGATGGCGTTGGGTGTTTTACTGGCAGATATTGTTAAACGCCACACTGACTCCTGTCTGTCAAAGTCCGAAAATGGCATCAGTTCAAGACAGGACGGTGGAGAAAAAATATTTTGCTTCGATGGACAGAAATCAAAACACAGAAAGAAAGAAGAAAAAAAAACACGAAAAAGAACCAAAACTAAAAAAAAAAAGAGTATAAACCAAGAAATGGACGTATAAATACACACTGAATCCTATGACGTGTAATATATATTGAAGGGAAAGGGGGTCAGGAGTATTGTGTTAGGGTTTACTACGAGTGAAATGTTGAATTGCATTGGAAATGAACGGTGGCCTATATTATACCACGCCGACGAAACACGGTTATTTGGAAATATATACTTGTGAGCAGACCGAAATGTAATCATCATCATCATCATCATCATCATCATCATCATCATCATCATCTGTGTATTTCACTCACTATCTCTCTCTCTTTTTCTCTATCTTCTATTCAAACACAAACAGGTAGACAGATACATATACATATACCGAAATTTCCAAGACATGACATTGATAAAATAAAAGCTGAAAGACCACCAAATACGAACAGAATATAACGTCAAACATTAGAGTAAAATATAACTTCTTTCATGACATTTTCAGAACGTTAGTGATCATGGATCTCCACATCTTCCACTAATTTGCACTAGTATTTTACATTAGTAATGCCATCATAAAAAATTAATGGTTCCCAATATGTTCTTTCTGAGTTCTCCAATAAAAACTTTAGCAATGCATTTCCATTATACATATAATAGCCCTGTTCTATCAATAAAGCTCGCCTTCATTCGTGACCACTGACAATCCCTTTTTCTTGAATTTCAATGTATTCTTGTAGTAAAATCATTAGTAATGAATTTAGATTATATATTTAATAGCCCTATTCTATTAGTAATGCTTGCATTCATTCCGGAACACTGACAATCCCTTTCTTCCTCATTTTGAATGCATTCCTATAGTAACATGATTAGCAATGCATTTCCATTATACATATAATAGCCTTATTCTATCAGTAATGCTTGCATTCATTCCTGACCACTGACAATCCCTTTCTTCCGAATTTTCAATGCATTCCTATAGTAAAATCATTAGCAATGCATTTCCATTATACATATAATAGCCCTATTCTATGAGTAATGCTTGCATTCATTCCTGACCACTGACAATCCCTTTCTTCCGAATTTTCAATGCATTCCTATAGTAAAATTCATAGCAGAACGCGCCCAATCTACCCCCCACCCGTTGATAAAATAAAAAGACCATTTCAAATTTAAATGATGGCTACCCGGATTGATAGTCAACTGTAGTAGAGCAGTGTCGCAGCGGTCGAAACGTTGTGATTATATCAACAAAGATGAAAATAATAGCATAACTGTAAATGAATTGAATAGCATCCCGCTTTGTTGGTAATTAAGCGCTGTTTCTGCGGTAACATGTTTAACAAGGTGTGTGTGTGTGTGTGTATATATATATATATATATATATATATATATATCAGCTGATTGCAAAAACGTGAAACCCAGGGTTACAAACTCATTTACAGACAACTGAATGTGTTACCTCTTTCACAGGTATTGAGCATTTTTCAACAAGTACAGCGCATATATATATATATATATATATATATATATATATATATATATATATATATATATAATATTAAGTTGATTGTTGAGAATGCATTTTAGGCAGGCAGTTTTTGTCATAAAGTTCTCGATATCAAAAGGTAAAGATAGACCGTTAGTATAATTAATGTGGAGAAACCTATCACTTAACTGGGTAATTTTGGTTCAGTCACGCCGACTTCGAAGTTTCGTGAGCCCATTGCATAATGCTTTCACTCTTCAGGACTGAAGTCTTCTCTGCTACTATTTCTCAGTTTTGTCGTAGTTATGTATGTTGTTTAATTTGATAGCCTAACCACAATGTAAGAAAACAAGCGGACGTATGCATCAACACGATAAAAGTGGTCAATTCTATATAAAAAAAGGAACTACCTTATAAAATGCATTTAAGCAAATACGATCAAAAAGTGGTCAGCACAAAACAAAGCAAACAATCCCCAAGAAACCCCAAACTACTTATAGGATAGCGTGACACACGTTAAGTGACAAATCACTCCACCCATACAAAGTTATCAAGTTACACCAAACCCACCAGCAGCAGAGAAAACAACAACCCAAACCTGATTGTCAAACCTCTGTGATTGGGAACACACTACTTATCAATCTGTCTCCCTCCGAGCAGAGGGGAACCCAGACGAGGCAATGTCGAAGAGCAGAATCTCGTGTGGTGCTAGACAAACCCGACCCCGTTATTACGAAGTCTACGGGAATTTTTTCCACGAACCTATAGCTCCGAATCAACCCACGTAAAATAACCGGCCTTGAGCCACATCCCGCCTTTTGGGAATGACTTTGGAAAATCACAGTTAGTAATCACAGTTCTAAAGAGGGAAAGCTTTACTGCAATGTGCTCACGAAACTTCGAAGTCGACACCACTCAGGTAAGAGATAAGTTTCTCCACATTATCTATCTATCTATCTATCTATATATATATATATATAGAGAGAGAGAGAGAGACAGAGAGACAGAGAGAGAGACAGAGAGACAGAGAGTGAGAGAGTAGAGCAAATATCATTCATTCGAAAATTATGACATAAATATGTTACAAAATCACTACAAAGATAGCCATTTTGTTCCAGCACTGCTGATGTCTTATCAAGTGATGGTGTTGAATGTAAAATAAAGGGTTATTCTACATTCAACACAATTCACTTGATAAGACACCAGAAGTGTTGGAACAGGATGGCTATCTTTGTAGTGATTTTGTAACATATTTATGTCATAATTTTCGAATGAATCTTATATATATATATATATATATATATATATATATATATATATATATATATATATATATATATATTTATATATATATATATATATATTTATATATATATATATATATATTTATATATATATATATATATATATATATATATATATATATATATGCGGGTATGTGTGTGACCGTGTGTGTGTGTATGTGTGTGTGTATAATAAAATGGATTAAGTCCAACAATTATTTAATATATTTTCTGTATATACGTTATTTTTATAGAAAAAAATTATTTAAGTAAGTTCTCTATTTTTTAAATAAGCAGTATAAATTAATTAATGCAGGCCGGTATATATATATATATATATATATATATATATATATATATATATATATATATATATATATATATATTGTCCTTTTCGCTCTCCTCCTTCGTTTTTTTTAACAGGAGCCCAAACAAACAAATAGAAATGAACAGAGATGCCGAAAAACGTTGATATATAGACGAAGTGATGGATAATAAAACATTTCATAGAGAAACAGATCGTGATTGACAAACGCAGATAAATGCGTTACACTATCTTTCATCTTTGTAAATGAGTAAGGCCATCGCAAAGACCTTTTTTTATTAATATGGTACAATAAATGACTCCCCCCCGCTTTTTTCTTTCAAAAACAGGGGTGGAGATCAACTTCTTTTTTCCTGTTTAGGATTCTGCTTCCAATTACTACTAAAGGCCGTTAATTCTCTTTCACGCCCAGTAGTCTTTTGTGCCTTAGTAGCATTGCCGCCTTCCTTGGGGTGAATTGATTAAAAACGGTTGTATTACACCTAGACGACATGCAAATCAAATTTAAACAGACTTTGTCCTGTAATTTTATTTACTTTCTCCATATATTTCTCTTATATATATATAGACTTCCTATATATATATATATATATATATATATATATATATATATATATATATATATATATATATATATATATATATATATATACCCAAGTCTAGGAAACAAAATGGCTATTTTTGTAGTGATTTTATAACATGTTTATGGTATAATTTTTAAATAAACAATTATTTATATATATATATATATATATATATACAATTATTTTAAGATATTTTATTGTTATACTTTATTTATATAGGCACAAATATTTAAGTAAATGCTCTGTTTATAACAAACAGTATTAACAAAATTCATTGGCCTGAATGTCCGAGAAATTTTCATAGAAAATATGCGTCTTCAGATAGGAATCGACCTTGCTAACCAGACGCTTCCTTCGTATCTAAACTGGTATACCACGTTAGGTTCTGTGGAAGATACAGGTTCGATTCCTATCGGAGGACGCATAATTTCTATGAGATTTGTCGGACATTCAGGCCGGCAATGATTGTTAATGCTCAATAAATAAATATATAAATAACGTATAGCAATAAAATATATAAAAAATAATTATCCGACTATGTCCATTTCGTAGTGTGTGACGTCATTTGTTTACGTTTAGATACGCTTCGAGCAGATATGATCGTTCGAGAGAAATCATGGGAAGATTGTAGTTTAAAAGCAGTAAAATCAAATTTACTAAGCAGACGCTCCTCTGTAGCTAAACTGGTAAAACACGTCTGGCTATATGACGGTTCCGTGTAGGTTACAGATTCGTTCCTGTCGGAGGACGAAAATTTTCTATGAGATTTCTCGGATATTCAGGTCGGTAAAGATTGTTAATACTGTTTATATTAAACAATGCATTTACTTAAATATCCGTGTCTATATAAATAACGTACAGCAATTATATATATATATATATATATATATATATATATATATATATATATATATATATATATATATATATATATATATTCATTTCACCGTTCAAGGTTTTATTAGATCCGAAAGCGGGATGATGACTTGCGCGTCTGTGTGTGTGTATTTTATGTTTAAATTAGGAAATCTTATTATTTTTCCCAAAGCTGCTGTTTCTTTTGACTAAGAAAGAAAGAAAATGATTGACTTTGAAAAAAGTTGTTAGCTTTTATATACTTTACTTTAAATTTCCGAGTCGGAAAATCATATATCCAATTTTAAAATATACTGTCGACGCAGAAAACGCATGGATCAAAAAAAAAAAAAAAAAAAAAAACAACTTTTATTTTCTACCGGTTCTGAAGGATGATATCCCTTCGACTCGAAAACTTAAATTGAGTCAAAATACTTATCCGTCCAAGATCGAAATAGCCGAAGACAAACAAAAATACATAATTAAATAAAAAATGTTCCACCAGAAAATGCTTGCCGGTTTGGCAAAAAAGTGCTCCGAGGAGCTGCTTTCGCTGGTTCCTAGTCCTCATGAATTTAAACGTCCTACGAGGCTGACATCCTGTTCCCACCCCTTCACCGTTGAAACTGTTAGATGCAGACGTCTCTTCTACTCCAATAGCTTCATGTCTCGCACATCTCGCCTGTGGAACTCCCTTCCTTATTCCTGTTTCCATGACAAATACAATCTCCAACTATTTATGTGTAACGTCAATCGACATCTCCAGTTGCCTTGATCTATCCACTTCCCTTCTCCACATCCTTTCACCTTTCATTCCTATCGGCTCTCGCTCCAAATCTTCTGTAACCCTCTTGCCTTGATCGATCCACTATCTTTCTCCACATCCTCTCCTTTACCACTCCTATCTGCTCTTCCTCCAAACCTTCTGTAACCCCTCGCGTGCTAGTGGCCTCCAGCTTTGCTTGGGGTGATAAGCTTAAAATATATATATATATATATATAAAAAAGTGGACATTGAAGTTCACAGTGTTTCATGCTAATAATGAAAATAATAAGAAAAACGATTGAAGTTGAATTAGATAAAACGGATAACAAAAGTATAAATTCGAACCCATGTAAAATTGTAGCCCTCACCGCATCTACACCCACACAACCGCGCGGGCACACACACACACACACACACAACCGCGCGGCCACACACACACACACACACACACAAACATCTCTCTCTCTCTCTCTCTCTCTCTCTCTCTATATATATATATATATATATATATATATATATATATATGTGTGTGTGTATGTGTGTGTGTGTGTTTCATTAAAGACAAGAGACAAGGTACTACGATTAAGCTTTTTATTTACTTTTTCTTGTGTTCGAACAAGAGTTTTCTTTTCTGGACACGTAGTGTGTAGAAACTGTCCAACTGTTCTGTAATTCCAAGCGCTTTCGGCTATACTTTTAGCCATTATCAAGGATGATTTTATTTTTTTCAATTTAATTGAATGTGTGCGTTGTGTGTATGTTTGTAGAGTTATAGAGATGTTTTATTTTCCGAACATAGTCAGCACATTATGGCCGTGTTCGTAGTTAATATTATTAAGTATTGGCTTATTTGTTTTTTCTTATTAAAGCTTCCATTATTTTTAATCTTTTTTACACGTGGATGAGGTTATTGTATTTGCATCTTCTTCTAGTACGTTTCGGATGGAGTCTGGTTTTTGTGTGTGTTTAAATGGAATCAAATAGAGCTGTGGTCAAATAGGTGTAACGTAAAGCATCTGGGTAGGCACGAATTTAAAAGTAAAAATCTATTCGTTCTTTACAAAGAAATATATGCGTGTGTTTGCGTGTGTGTGTGTGTGTGTGTGTGTGTGTGTGTGTGTGTGTGTGTGTGTGTGTGTGTGTGTGTTCAGGGTATAGCGGAAAGTTTATTTCAGGCTTCAAATTCTGGTTGATATTTCGTTCCCTTTGCTGGGGCTAATGTTCTTGGAAAAGGCATGAATCAAATAGCATGTGAGACAGGGTTTTGTTATCTTAGGCGGCAACCAGGCTAAGAGAAGGAAGTCGGAATTCAAAATAAGGCTTCCTGGAAGGGTCGGGTTTAAGCATAAATACACTTTTTCGGTACTGATAATATTTCACAGAGGTTGAGTCAGATGGTGATGATATTTGAAACAGATAGATAGATAGATAGAGAGAGAGAGAGAGAGATGTGAGTATACACAAATAGCTAGCTAGCTAGCTAAGTAGATAGATAGAGAGAGAGAGAGAGAGAGAGAGATGTGAGTATACTCAAATAGATAGATAGATAGATAGATAGATAGATAGATACAAACAAATTGAAATAGATAGATAGATAGATAGATAGATAGGTGCAAACAAATTGAGATAGATAGATAGATAGATGCAAACAAATTGATATAGATAGAGAGATAGATAGATAGATGCAAACAAATTGAGATAGATAGATAGATAGATAGGTGCAAACAAATTGAGATAGATAGATATAGATAGATGCTATCAAATTGAGATAGATAGATAGATAGATAGATAGATAAATAGATATTTTGATTGATGCGTAAAACGGACTTAGATATAATTGCACTGATATAGGTAGATATTTACATGTCATTACCCTTAGAGATAGATATATAGATAGATAGATATATCTACCTATATATATATATATATATATATATATATATATATATATATATATATATATATATATATAGGTAGATAGATAGAGTGAGGAGCAAAACTGAGTTAGATATATTTTTACTGATATATATATATATATATATATATATATATATATAAAGAGAGAGAGAGAGATAGAGATGCGAGTATGCCGAAAGTGATAGCTAGAAAAAAAAAGGAACAAAGAAAGAAAGAAGAAAGACAATTTTTTTTCTTCCATCGCTCTTTACCTGCTAAAACTCTAATGAAATTATCTTGTACATATTTCCAGCTTCCGAAGAGAAAATCCTTCTCATTCGTCGATTTATGAATATCTTTTCAAAATTTACATAAATTTTCTCGTTAATTTGTCGGAGGAAATTTTGTTACGTGAGAATCAAACAATCACGAATCGATCACAAACCAAACAAGGCCGAAAATGAATAAAACATGGCCGCTCAAACGAACGGCAAAGATAATTTTTCGACGAATCAACCACAGATTTATCGGACGGCTTCGATGCTTCCCTGGTGTTTTTAACTTTTCAAATTATTTATTTCTTTTCTTCTTTGAGCAAGACGGTGAGGAGGTCTAAAGGTCGAATCGATTGAGTTTTGACGTTTCCCATGGTTATTCAGTGAAATTCGATACGATACAGTTTACGTCGAACCGCAAAATCATCACTGCTATAATTCAATACTAATAAAATGTTCCCACTACCATCACGGGTACTTTACAGTTACTGTAATTTCTTGGCTTTATTTAACTAAAAACGACAATAACTTCATTAACAAAACAACAGTAACACTAAAATTAATTACAATAAATCAACAATAATAGCCACAATAAAAATAGCAATAATAATAAAAACAATCAAGACGACGATAATAATAATAATAATAATAATAATAATAATAGGGTAAAATAATAATAAAAGGAATAAAATCTTAAAATAATAAAATATTGTAAAGGCGACGATAAATTGAAAACAATAATCATAATAAAAGTGATAATAATAATAATAATAATAATAATAATAATAATAATGAAAAAGTAATGATAATAATAAGCAGTAAATAATAAATAATAATAATATATCATAAAAATATTAAATAATAATAATAATAATAAAAGTATTAAATAACAATAATAAAAACAGTAAAATATTAAAAGAATATGACAATAAGGAGGAAACGATATTCATAATTAAAACGATGATAATAATAATAATAGTAATAAAAATATAAGTTATAAGAAAAATAATAAAATACTAATAATAATAATAATATTGAATAGTAATAATAAAAACAATATATTAAAAAGACGACGGTAAGGGGAAAAAGAATAATCATAATAAGAGAGATAATAATAATAATAATAATAATAATAATAATAATAATAATAATAATAATAATAATAATATTTGCACTGGAAAATTTGCAACTCCTATGGGAAGGAAACTGGAAGAAATTGGTACGAACACCACCCTGACCCGGTTACGGAGATAGGACCTGTTACAATTCTATGGGACTACACAATACACACTGACAGAACAATCAAAGCCAACCGCCCAGACATTGTTATTAAAGACCACAAACAAAATAAGTGCCTCCTTATTGATATGGCAGTCCCTGCAGACTGCAATGTGTCTTTGAAGATATTCGAAAAGCTGTCAAAATACAAGGACCTTGAAATAGAAATCTCAAAAATGTGGCACATGGGAACATCAACAATTCCTGTTGTAGTTGGAGCCCTTGGACTGGTTGGAAAAGATTCCAGTAGGCTGATTGAATGGATCCCTGGAAGTCCATGCCTCAAAGAGATAGAAAAAATTGTTCTGACAAGTACAGCCCACACTTTACGAAGGGCTTTATCTATGTAATTATTTTTTTTTTGCAGTGGAAAGTGTCAAGATGCCATTTCTAACCTTAGGTCCCTGGGCGGGACCCGGAAAGAAATGTGTAAACGCCAGATATCAAAGAAAATAATAATAATAATAATAATAATAATAATAATAATAATAATAATAATAATAATATGTGGCACATGGGAACATCAACAATCCATGTTGCAGTTGGAGCCTTATGATTGGTTGGAAAAGATTCCAGTAGACTCTTTGAAGGGATCCCTGGAAGACCATGCCTCAAAGAGATACAAAAAATTATTCTGACAAGTACAGCCCATACTTTACGAAGGGCTTTATCTATGTAATTTTTTTTTTTTTTTTTGCAGTGGAAAGTATCGTGATACCATTTCTAACCTTAGGACCCGGAAAGAAATGTGTAAACGGCAGATATCAAAGGAAATAATAATAATAATAATAATAATAATAATAATAATAATGTAACAGTAATAATAAAATAGTAACAATAATCGCGACAGTAAGTTTGATCAGATGGATAATTTCAAATAGGCGACTGATCTCAAAAACGGCCTACACACTCTTGTTAAATGGGGCAAATAAAGGCTTGTCAATTTTCCCAACTCCAAAACAAAACTGCTCTCCATTAATCATCTGAGAGACTCCTTCCTGCCTTCCATCAGTATGGCTGATGCTAACCTCCATTAGTGTGACTACTTGGGTTAACATTCTCGGCTGACATGAAATGCAAAAACTATATTGAATCCATTGCAAGTTCAGCTGCTGAGAAAACAGGTTCACTGTGTGGCAATAGACAATTTTTCTCTCCCGAATTAATTTTACATATACATATGTCTACCCTTCTTCCATCATTCGAATATTGTTATCCCATATGGTTGATGCCCCTACTAAATATTTAGAGATTCCTTATAAAATCCGAAAAAGAATCAGTAATGTTATTGGTCCTGATCTGGCATCTCTGCTTCATTCACATTCCCACCGCCGTGAAGTTGCTTCCCTGTGTTTTTTTCTATAAATACTTTCATGGGATTTTTCCGGCTGACCTCTTCGCTATGGTATCTCCACTTAACGAATTTAAGTGCAGTACCAGATTGGAAACGAAGTTTCACCATTTTACAGTTGAACTACCTAGATGTAAACATAAGTTCTATGTTGACAGTTTCATTTCTCGCTCTTCTCGCTTGTGGAACTTCCTTCCAGCTTGTTGCTTTCCAGCCAACTTTCAGCTTCAAACACTGAAATGCAATGTCAATCGATATCTAGTGTCCCCGTGCTCACACTTCAATTATTCTTGCTCCTTAATCATGTTTCAGTTTTCTATTTCTTTCATGCTCAGTAACTCCTTGTGTCTTAGCTGCTTTACTGCCATTATTGGGGGGGGGATTCTGTTTTAAAAAATAGCAGCAAGGATAATAAAGATATACAAATAACAATATGTATAAACGAACACTAATTCGAAAATTATAATTATATAGATACAAAAGGCAATTACCTCCCTTTGTTAGGGATCAAATCATGTGGTTCAATTGTTAGTCAGCTTCCAGGAGTATTAACAACATTTACCGGCCTGAACGTCCTCCGACAGGAATCGAACCTGCATCCTGAACAGAACAGTCATATAGGATACAGGTTCTATGGAATTTCTCGGACATTCAGCCCCGTAAATGTTGTTAATACTCCTGGAAGCTGGCTAACCATTAAACCACGTGATTTGATCCCAAACAAAGGGAGATAATTGTCTTTTGCATCTCTATATGACTATTATTTTCGAATTAGTGTTCGTTTACTCATATTGTTGTTTGTATATTTTTATTATCATTGCTGCTAGATTATAAACAAAGCATTTACTTAAATAGTTGTGTCTATATAAATAACATATAACAATAAAATATATTCAAATAATTGTCGGACTTTGTCCATTTCGTAGTGTGTGACGTCATTTGTTTACGTTTAGATACGCTTCCAGCAGATATGGTCGTTCGAGAGAAATCATGGGAAGATTGTAGTTTAAAAGCAGTAAAATCAAATTTACTAAGCAGACGCTCCTCTGTAGCTAAACTGGTATAGAACGTCTGCCAATATCATGGTTCCGTGTAGGGTACAGGTTCAATTCCTGTTGGAGAACTAATGATTTCTATGAAAGTTTCTCGGAGGTTCAGGCCGGTAAATGTTGTTAATACTGTTTATTATAAACAGAGCATTTACTTAAATTGTCTGTATATAAAAGGCAATTATCTCCCTTTGGTTTAGTCAGCTTCCAGGAGTATTAACAACATTTACCGGCATGAAAGTCTTCTGACAGGAATCGAACCATATACTATACTAACAATATTACTAATAAATATTTTAGTAGATTCTTTTTTTTTAGTCAGTTTTTAAAACAGTTTTCCTGGCCTTGGGATTTTTTCATTTAAAATCTATCAATATACTACTTTTGTTTTCGGTATTTTGTATCCTAACTTCATTTTTTTTCTAAAATACAAACACTTTCTTTCTTGATTTTCGGTTACTGTTTTCTCTTCAAACCCTATTTCACTCAGTTGAGATACCGATTGCCGTACGTCCTACGGAGTTAAGCAACGTCGAGCTTGGAGGAAACGATATTCATAATTAAAACGATGATAATAATAATAATAGTAATAAAAATATAAGTTATAATAAAAATAATAAAATACCAAATAATAAGAGAGTAACCGCTTGGAAATACCAGTTATTGTAAGTTTGGATTTTCGGGTGGTCTAATGGATAATGACTCGGAATTTTTAATAGGATAGACGAGCTCTCTATCGCAGTCTCTTCATACCTATCTATCTATCTATCTATCTATCTATCTAAGTCTGTTCATATCTATCTATCTATCGATATATATATATATATATATATATATATATATATATATATATATATATATATATATATGTGTGTGTGTATCAGTGAGTTCACATCTATCTATCGCTTTCAGCTTATTCGCATCTATCACTGTTTTACACATCTATCTATCTATCTATCTGTCTATCTACCTATCTATCTATCTATCTATCTATCTATCTATCTAACTATCTATCTCTTTCAGCTTATTCGCATTTATCACTCTATCTGTTTTACATATTTATCTATCTGTTTCTTTCAGCTTATTCGTATCTATATCTCTATCTCAGTCTTACATGTCACTCTCCCTCTCTCTCTATCTATCTATCTCTTTGGTACTCACATCTAAATCTCTACTTATGTCAATCAAAATATCTATCTATCTATCTATCTATCTATCTATCTCAGTTTTTTTTCATATCTATCTATCTATCTATCTATCTATCTATCTATCTATCTATCTATCTATCTACAGGGTGCCCATAAAGTTCGAGTGCAATTTGTAAAAAGGATTAGAAAGAAGTAAATCTACATTTTTTAAGGTTTTATTGAAAATTTATTTAAGTTTCCACATGTCCTCCATCATTAGCAATACAAAGGGTAATACGATTTTGCAGTTCACGGCAAACATTTGCCAACTGATTTACAGTAATGCCTGGAATCACATTAGTTATTTTATCCATACTTAAAACTAGGTACATTAAACTTTATAACATATTTTACAGATTATTTCTATCGCAAATACAAATAAAGTTATAATTTTTTTTAAGTGCACACGAACTTTATGGACACCCTGTAAATAAATATATATATATATATATATATATATATATATATATATATATATATATATATATATATATATATATATATATATATATATATATATATTTCATAGAACATTTATCACAATCTGACTCAAATTCTCCGAAATATTATCAATACCGGAAAGGTGTACTTTCAGGAAGCCATATTTTGAATTCAGATGTTCTATTCTCGTTCAATTCCTCATATTCACTTAAGCGCCTGTCTACTACGCAAAGATATCACTCGCCCTTTTCACTCCATCTATGGTTTAATAATAAGCTTTGTATCACTAATAAAGTGAGTCATCTCCAAATAAAAATCTTACACTCTAAAAATATTTCCTGGTTTGAGTTAACCTGTAAAGGGTTGATAACAAGTAAAAAATTAATTAATGAATAAGTCAATTTTAATTTCCTTTTCCTTCAGTGACTAACCGATTGGGCATTTTTCATTCCAATTTATTTTCATTATTTTCTCATTTCCTTTTCACCTCGTTCATATAATACAGTTTTTCTTTGCGTTCGTTACTCTCTCATGATTTTGGTCTCGTCTTCCATTGCCTCTCCTCTCACTTTTCCTCCATTTATTTAAAAACCTCTTTTTCTCCTTAATTTAAATCTCCTTCACTTTTCCCTCTTTCTCGTTTTTTTATTCTTCGTTTCCTTTCTACCTATTCTCTCTTTTCTTCCTTTTTCTTTTATTCTTCATTTCCTTTTCGCCTTTTCTTTCTTTTCCCCTCCTCTCAATTTTCCACCATTCATTTAGCAAACGCTTTCTCTCCTTAATTTCAATCTCCTTCACTTTTCCATCTTTCTCGTTTTTTTTTATTCTTCATTTCCTTTCGACCTATTCTCTCTTTTCTTCCTTTTCTTTTATTCTTCTTTTCGTTTACATCTCTATCTTTTCACTCTCTCCTCTTTATCGCCTTATTTACTCCGGTCGCCATCTTTCTCACTGACAACCTACAATGCTTTGACTCCAAGCCCACCCTCTTCCGACACTTCACCTCCAAACCTTGCATCGAACCAGGATCAATTACATAAAAGAACTGACAACCGACCACCGTAATCCATTACTTTAAGGGATTACCGCGAACGACAAATTCCACCTCGCCCCACCACCTTTGATGACCCAACACCACTAAAACACTCTCCCTGGATACACCCGCGCGCTTATGGAAGTCTATTGATATTCGATTAGCAGGGTCTTCTTTTAAAGAGAAATCGATTCTAATGGGAGGAAACTGATTGGCCGATTTTGATGTATTTCTGTGGGAAAATCGATCGAAATACTTTTAAACGAAGTTGCTTTTACAAAAGTTAATCCAACGATTAAATCCAAGACGATTTTCTTGTTGTAAGAAGAAATTGCTATCATTTGTTTGTTGCTCTTGCCAGTCAAGCAATAACATGGTAGGCACGTTTCTGCGACGCGCCTTTCTCAGACAAGTGATGATGTTAATGGTGCGTCTATTCGAGATTCATTGATCGAACTGTTAGTGTTACCGACGGTTGAATGTTATAAAAGCTTTCTTTTAAAATATTTTTTTGTTTTTGTTTTCAGGAAAATAGACATCCAGTAACTGTTATCGCTCTTTCTATTTTGATAGGTTTTCCTTTCTGTTGTAACCTAGGGAATGTTACTGAATAGAATAATCAAACGAAGGTTGGTAATGAACGATAATACTTAGGACAAGAACAACACAATGAATGTATAATTAGTGAACATTAATTAAGGAGATTGAATTATCAAAGACAAATTAAGGGGAAAGAAGGTGAAAGAAAGAAAGAAAGAAAGAAAGGAAGAAAGAAAGGAAGGAAGAAAGAACAACATTAATGGAGAATTGGGAAAGGAAAGAAAGAAGGAAAGAATAATTCAAAAGAAAAAAATTCCTAGTAGACCCAGTATAAAAAGGGGTCGGGTATCTGTTCCCCGAGACAAGTCTCTGCCCTTCGTCTGGGAATCCTCTCTGCTCTCTGCTTTGAGACAGAGAGTTTGACCAGTACTGCTGGAGACGAATCTCCATCTGCAGGATATCTACCAACTGCCCCACGCGGTCCGATGTCGCACAAGGTCGAAATTAATGTGGAGTATCCGAGCCCGTACGCTCGACCAAAAATTCCCCGTACGCTCCGTATAAAACGGTGTCGGGTATCTGATCCCCGAGACGAGACTCTGCCCTTCGACATAGCCTCGTCTGTGGATCCGCTCTGCCCGGAGGCAGAGATTGTGACCAGCACAGCTGGAGACGAATCTACAGCTGCGGGATATCTACCAACCGCCCCACGCGGTCCGATATGGCACAAGACCGAATTTAATGTGGAGTATCCGAGCCCATAGGCTCGGCCAAAAATTCCCTGTAGGCTCCGTATAAAACGGGGTCGTGTTGGTGTTTCCCGAGACGAGTCTTTGCCTTTCGACATAGACTCGTCTGGGGATCCTCTCTGGTCGGAGGCGGAGAGTTTGATAAGCACGGCTGGAGACGAACCTCCAACTGTAGACCAACATACAGTATTTACTACTGTATTTATATGAATGGGGACATACCCATTATCGTCCGTAGGTATGATACAACACTTTTTTACTTTTTGTTTAATATAGTGTAGAAAGTCTGATTTTATCAATATTAATCCCTGTTGGTTACATGTTCTATCCATTTTATTTCATTCTCTTCTTGAATGTCTTCATAAGATGGGATTCTTTATTAGGTAATTACTTTGTTCGTGATTCTGAAGCCCCAGTCTTAAAAATTTAATGAATAGTTTTCTTTCCAAAACCTAGGAAGGGGTCTCGCACACGCAACTCGCAACCCTCGTGGAACAAACTTTATAACCGCGATTTTTCTCAATTTTAATAAATCTGTCACACGAGTCTTCCATAATTTTAATTAGCGCTTTAAAATGGACATTTCAAGACTATATATCAGGTATAACAGCATACTTGTTCAATTCGTGTAACAGCTTTATTGTGCAATTGTTAGATTAAGATTTGAATCGTTGAATCTTAGAAAAGGTTAATTATGTACTGGGATTCCGCGGTTTTTTTTTACAACAATATTGGAATCGACGTTGAGTAATAAGAATGTATAATTACTTTCCAAGCTTACCAGAAGAATACGCTTAATCCTGGGCCACGATGACTTGTGCCTTCGAGCTAGGACAATCATAGACCAAGATTCTGCCTACCCACTTTCATTCATTCGTTGTATGGATTTCAGGAATTCTACCACGCGTCTCCCGTCATGAAATCACCTACAGGAAAAATCGAGACCAGATTCGAACCCAGATTTCATGGTCGGAAAGCAAAATTCTAACCACTCACTTACATATATATATATATATATATATATATATATATATATATATATATATATATATATATATATATATATATATAAGTGGTTAGAATTTTGTTTGAAGGTTAACAGAAGAATCGTATATATATATTATGCAGTGTTACATTAGATAATGCACATACCCACTACAAAACTCTACATCTTGTTTCCACATTAAAAAAACAAACTTTTTAACGTTTCATCAGGTGGGGAATCTCGATGCGACTCGGGATGTATCGTGATTCCTCACCTGATGAAACGTTAAAAAAGGTTTGTTTAACGTTGAAACAAGATACACAGTATTGCAGTAGGTATGTGCATGTTCTAATGTAACACTGCTTAATAAATAAATATTTACGGCTCTTCATTTGTATTGAGCCCTGTTTTAAATTAATGTTTTGAACGCTCAAATCTTACTCTTGGTTCTTTTACATTTGTTTATATAAATATATATATATATATATATATATATATATATATATATATATATATATATATATATATATATATATATATATATAAGTGGCGCGCCTGAAATACCTCATACATAATTGTGAGGCATTAGTGAAAACGGTGTCTACATCTAGCCAGTGCTTTACCATTGTGTGCCAGGTAATTCTGGGAAGTATAAGTGGTATCTATTTCTTTCGCTCCCTAAACATATATATATAAATATATATAAATATATATATATATATATATATATATATATATATATATATATATATATATATATATATATATATGGGGGGCGTAGTGTTTCGTTTTATGTATATACATAAGCATTTAATTAATAATCCTATTGTCCCTTCTTATTTTACAATCTTAAACCAACGAAACTCAACTGAAATTCAAACTTGAATACTGCTTCCCGTTTAAAAATGAGATCATCAAACTCTGTATTAAAAATCAAGTCTCCGTATTATCGCCTGCTTTATTAGACGTGAAATCATAAAAAAGCAAATTCTGATTTTGAAATGATTAAATGCTAAAATGGATAAAAAATGGTAAACACGTAAGTCAATGCAGTATTCAAAACCTTGTCTTTTACTGGTGCCGAGTACCGGCTCATTTTACCATCACAACGTAATATCTGAACATCGCTTAAGAAAAATTATAGCCACATTGTTCTCTTTCAGTTACCAGAAAAGTTAGTATAATAATTCTTTTATTACGACTATATTATTATACGAATTGTTTGTTCGTGTAAATATCATTTATCGTGAAATTTTGGCTTTATTCTTGAGAGACTTGAGTACAAGGAGACAAGAGAAAAGGTTGAGATGACGATTCCTGAGAAGAAAATTCCGGATCAATTTTGACGTCTACAGAAACATTGTATTACATCAGGATCATGTGATTTGGGGGATTTTTGAGAAGAAAGAAAGAAAGAAAGAAAGAAAGAAAGAAAGAAAGAAAGAAAGAAAGAAAGTCTAATGAGGGAGCGGAGGGAGAAAGAAAAATTATTGGACATTAATTATGGAGAGTGAAAAAAGAATGACAAATTAAAGGAAAGAAAGAAAGAAAGAAAGAAAGAAAGAAAGAAAGTCTAATGAGGGAGCGGAGGGAGAAAGAAAAATTATTGGACATTAATTATGGAGAGTGAAAAAAGAATGACAAATTAAAGGAAAGAAAGAAAGAAAGAAAGAAAGAAAGAAAGAAAGAAAGTCTAATGAGGGAGCGGAGGGAGAAAGAAAAATTATTGGACATTAATTATGGAGAGTGAAAAAAGAATGACAAATTAAGGGAAAGAAAGAAAGAAAGAAAGAAAGAAAGAAAGAAAGAAAGAAAGAAAGAAAGAAAGTCTAATGAGGGAGCGGAGGGAGAAAGAAAAATTATTGGACATTAATTATGGAGAGTGAAAAAAGAATGACAAATTAAGGGAAAGAAAGAAAGAAAGAAAGAAAGAAAGAAAGAAAGAAAGAAAGAAAGAAAGTCTAATGAGGGAGCGGAGGGAGAAAGAAAAATTATTGGACATTAATTATGGAGAGTGAAAAAAGAATGACAAATTAAGGGAAAGAAAGAAAGAAAGAAAGAAAGAAAGAAAGAAAGAAAGAAAGAAAGAAAGTCTAATGAGGGAGCGGAGGGAGAAAGAAAAATTATTGGACATTAATTATGGAGAGTGAAAAAAGAATGACAAATTAAGGGAAAGAAAGAAAGAAAGAAAGAAAGAAAGAAAGAAAGAAAGAAAGAAAGAAAGAAAGAAAGAAAGTCTAATGAGGGAGCGGAGGGAGAAAGAAAAATTATTGGACATTAATTATGGAGAGTGAAAAAAGAATGACAAATTAAGGGAAAGAAAGAAAGAAAGAAAGAAAGAAAGAAAGAAAGAAAGAAAGAAAGAAAGAAAGAAAGAAAGAAAGTCTAATGAGGGAGCGGAGGGAGAAAGAAAAATTATTGGACATTAATTATGGAGAGTGAAAAAAGAATGACAAATTAAGAGAAAGAAAGAAAGAAAGAAAGAAAGAAAGAAAGAAAGAAAGAAAGAAAGAAAGAAAGAAAGAAAGAAAGAAAGAAAGAAAGAAAGTAAGTCTAATGAGGGAGCGGAGGGAGAAAGAAAAATTATTGGACATTAATTATGGAGAGTGAAAAAAGAATGACAAATTAAGGGAAAGAAAGAAAGAAAGAAAGAAAGAAAGAAAGAAAGAAAGAAAGAAAGAAAGAAAGAAAGAAAGAAAGAAAGAAAGAAAGTAAGTCTAATGAGGGAGCGGAGGGAGAAAGAAAAATTATTGGACATTAATTATGGAGAGTGAAAAAAGAATGACAAATTAAGGGAAAGAAAGAAAGAAAGAAAGAAAGAAAGAAAGAAAGAAAGAAAGAAAGAAAGAAAGAAAGAAAGAAAGAAAGAAAGAAAGTCTAATGAGGGAGCGGAGGGAGAAAGAAAAATTATTGGACATTAATTATGGAGAGTGAAAAAAGAATGACAAATTAAGGGAAAGAAAGAAAGAAAGAAAGAAAGAAAGAAAGAAAGAAAGAAAGAAAGAAAGAAAGAAAGAAAGAAAGTCTAATGAGGGAGCGGAGGGAGAAAGAAAAATTATTGGACATTAATTATGGAGAGTGAAAAAAGAATGACAAATTAAGGGAAAGAAAGAAAGAAAGAAAGAAAGAAAGAAAGAAAGAAAGAAAGAAAGAAAGAAAGAAAGAAAGTCTAATGAGGGAGCGGAGGGAGAAAGAAAAATTATTGGACATTAATTATGGAGAGTGAAAAAAGAATGACAAATTAAGAGAAAGAAAGAAAGAAAGAAAGAAAGAAAGAAAGAAAGAAAGAAAGAAAGAAAGAAAGAAAGAAAGAAAGAAAGAAAGAAAGTAAGTCTAATGAGGGAGCGGAGGGAGAAAGAAAAATTATTGGACATTAATTATGGAGAGTGAAAAAAGAATGACAAATTAAGGGAAAGAAAGAAAGAAAGAAAGAAAGAAAGAAAGAAAGAAAGAAAGAAAGAAAGAAAGAAAGAAAGTAAGTCTAATGAGGGAGCGGAGGGAGAAAGAAAAATTATTGGACATTAATTATGGAGAGTGAAAAAAGAATGACAAATTAAGGGAAAGAAAGAAAGAAAGAAAGAAAGAAAGAAAGAAAGAAAGAAAGAAAGAAAGAAAGAAAGAAAGAAAGAAAGAAAGTCTAATGAGGGAGCGGAGGGAGAAAGAAAAATTATTGGACATTAATTATGGAGAGTGAAAAAAGAATGACAAATTAAGGGAAAGAAAGAAAGAAAGAAAGAAAGAAAGAAAGAAAGAAAGAAAGAAAGAAAGAAAGAAAGAAAGAAAGAAAGAAAGTCTAATGAGGGAGCGGAGGGAGAAAGAAAAATTATTGGACATTAATTATGGAGAGTGAAAAAAGAATGACAAATTAAGGGAAAGAAAGAAAGAAAGAAAGAAAGAAAGAAAGAAAGAAAGAAAGAAAGAAAGAAAGAAAGAAAGAAAGTCTAATGAGGGAGCGGAGGGAGAAAGAAAAATTATTGGACATTAATTATGGAGAGTGAAAAAAGAATGACAAATTAAGGGAAAGAAAGAAAGAAAGAAAGAAAGAAAGAAAGAAAGAAAGAAAGAAAGAAAGAAAGAAAGAAAGTCTAATGAGGGAGCGGAGGGAGAAAGAAAAATTATTGGACATTAATTATGGAGAGTGAAAAAAGAATGACAAATTAAGAGAAAGAAAGAAAGAAAGAAAGAAAGAAAGAAAGAAAGAAAGAAAGAAAGAAAGTAAGTCTAATGAGGGAGCGGAGGGAGAAAGAAAAATTATTGGACATTAATTATGGAGAGTGAAAAAAGAATGACAAATTAAGGGAAAGAAAGAAAGAAAGAAAGAAAGAAAGAAAGAAAGAAAGAAAGAAAGAAAGAAAGAAAGAAAGAAAGTAAGTCTAATGAGGGAGCGGAGGGAGAAAGAAAAATTATTGGACATTAATTATGGAGAGTGAAAAAAGAATGACAAATTAAGGGAAAGAAAGAAAGAAAGAAAGAAAGAAAGAAAGAAAGAAAGAAAGAAAGAAAGAAAGAAAGAAAGTCTAATGAGGGAGCGGAGGGAGAAAGAAAAATTATTGGACATTAATTATGGAGAGTGAAAAAAGAATGACAAATTAAGGGAAAGAAAGAAAGAAAGAAAGAAAGAAAGAAAGAAAGAAAGAAAGAAAGAAAGAAAGAAAGTCTAATGAGGGAGCGGAGGGAGAAAGAAAAATTATTGGACATTAATTATGGAGAGTGAAAAAAGAATGACAAATTAAGGGAAAGAAAGAAAGAAAGAAAGAAAGAAAGAAAGAAAGAAAGAAAGAAAGAAAGAAAGAAAGAAAGTCTAATGAGGGAGCGGAGGGAGAAAGAAAAATTATTGGACATTAATTATGGAGAGTGAAAAAAGAATGACAAATTAAGAGAAAGAAAGAAAGAAAGAAAGAAAGAAAGAAAGAAAGAAAGAAAGAAAGAAAGAAAGAAAGAAAGAAAGTAAGTAAGTCTAATGAGGGAGCGGAGGGAGAAAGAAAAATTATTGGACATTAATTATGGAGAGTGAAAAAAGAATGACAAATTAAGGGAAAGAAAGAAAGAAAGAAAGAAAGAAAGAAAGAAAGAAAGAAAGAAAGAAAGAAAGTCTAATGAGGGAGCGGAGGGAGAAAGAAAAATTATTGGACATTAATTATGGAGAGTGAAAAAAGAATGACAAATTAAGAGAAAGAAAGAAAGAAAGAAAGAAAGAAAGAAAGAAAGAAAGAAAGAAAGAAAGAAAGTAAGTCTAATGAGGGAGCGGAGGGAGAAAGAAAAATTATTGGACATTAATTATGGAGAGTGAAAAAAGAATGACAAATTAAGGGAAAGAAAGAAAGAAAGAAAGAAAGAAAGAAAGAAAGAAAGAAAGAAAGAAAGAAAGAAAGAAAGAAAGTAAGTCTAATGAGGGAGCGGAGGGAGAAAGAAAAATTATTGGACATTAATTATGGAGAGTGAAAAAAGAATGACAAATTAAGGGAAAGAAAGAAAGAAAGAAAGAAAGAAAGAAAGAAAGAAAGAAAGAAAGAAAGAAAGAAAGAAAGAAAGTCTAATGAGGGAGCGGAGGGAGAAAGAAAAATTCTTGGACATTAATTATGGAGAGTGAAAAAAGAATGACAAATTAAAGGAAAGAAAGAAAGAAAGAAAGAAAGAAAGAAAGAAAGAAAGAAAGAAAGAAAGTCTAATGAGGGAGCGGAGGGAGAAAGAAAAATTATTGGACATTAATTATGGAGAGGGAAAAAAGAATGACAAATTAAGGGAAAGAAAGAAAGAAAGAAAGAAAGAAAGAAAGAAAGAAAGAAAGAAAGAAAGTCTAATGAGGGAGCGGAGGGAGAAAGAAAAATTCTTGGACATTAATTATGGAGAGTGAAAAAAGAATGACAAATTAAGGGAAAGAAAGAAAGAAAGAAAGAAAGAAAGAAAGAAAGAAAGAAAGAAAGAAAGAAAGAAAGAAAGAAAGAAAGAAAGAAAGTCTAATGAGGGAGCGGAGGGAGAAAGAAAAATTCTTGGACATTAATTATGGAGAGTGAAAAAAGAATGACAAATTAAAGGAAAGAAAGAAAGAAAGAAAGAAAGAAAGAAAGAAAGAAAGAAAGAAAGAAAGAAAGTCTAATGAGGGAGCGGAGGGAGAAAGAAAAATTATTGGACATTAATTATGGAGAGTGAAAAAAGAATGACAAATTAAGGGAAAGAAAGAAAGAAAGAAAGAAAGAAAGAAAGAAAGAAAGAAAGAAAGAAAGTCTAATGAGGGAGCGGAGGGAGACAGAAAAATTATTGGACATTAATTATGGAGAGTGAAAAAAGAATGACAAATTAAGGGAAAGAAAGAAAGAAAGAAAGAAAGAAAGAAAGAAAGAAAGAAAGAAAGAAAGAAAGTCTAATGAGGGAGCGGAGGGAGAAAGAAAAATTATTGGACATTAATTATGGAGAGTGAAAAAAGAATGACAAATTAAGGGAAAGAAAGAAAGAAAGAAAGAAAGAAAGAAAGAAAGAAAGAAAGAAAGAAAGAAAGAAAGTCTAATGAGGGAGCGGAGGGAGAAAGAAAAATTATTGGACATTAATTATGGAGAGTGAAAAAAGAATGACAAATTAAGGGAAAGAAAGAAAGAAAGAAAGAAAGAAAGAAAGAAAGAAAGAAAGAAAGAAAGAAAGAAAGAAAGTCTAATGAGGGAGCGGAGGGAGAAAGAAAAATTATTGGACATTAATTATGGAGAGTGAAAAAAGAATGACAAATTAAGGGAAAGAAAGAAAGAAAGAAAGAAAGAAAGAAAGAAAGAAAGAAAGAAAGAAAGAAAGAGAGAAAGAAAGTAAGTCTAATGAGGGAGCGGAGGGAGAAAGAAAAATTATTGGACATTAATTATGGAGAGTGAAAAAAGAATGACAAATTAAGGGAAAGAAAGAAAGAAAGAAAGAAAGAAAGAAAGAAAGAAAGAAAGAAAGAAAGAAAGAAAGTCTAATGAGGGAGCGGAGGGAGAAAGAAAAATTCTTGGACATTAATTATGGAGAGTGAAAAAAGAATGACAAATTAAGGGAAAGAAAGAAAGAAAGAAAGAAAGAAAGAAAGAAAGAAAGAAAGAAAGAAAGTCTAATGAGGGAGCGGAGGGAGAAAGAAAAATTATTGGACATTAATTATGGAGAGTGAAAAAAGAATGACAAATTAAGGGAAAGAAAGAAAGAAAGAAAGAAAGAAAGAAAGAAAGAAAGAAAGAAAGAAAGTCTAATGAGGGAGCGGAGGGAGAAAGAAAAATTATTAGACATTAATTATGGAGAGTGAAAAAAGAATGACAAATTAAGGGAAAGAAAGAAAGAAAGAGAGAGAGAGAAAGTCTAATGTAGAATGAGGAAAGCAAAAGTAAGGAAGAAAACGAAACGAAAAAAGTAAAATCAAAGAGAAATAGTTGGAAAGAAAGAAAGAAAGAAAGAAAGAAAGAAAGAAAGAAAGAAGGAAAGAAAGAAAGAAAAATAAAATATTCAAATAGAAGGAAAAAACTCTGAGGACAAATAATTGTAAAAGAAAGAAAGATTGAAAATTTTCGAGAATAAAGAAAGACAGAAAATTTGACAGTGATGGAGAATGAGTAAAAATTGAGAAAGAAGGGGCGAATAATGAGATATTCAAAAGAAAGAATGAAAGAAAAAAGAAAGACTAATGTAGAATGAATAAGTTTAAAAAAAGAAAGAATGAAATAAGGAATGAAAGAAACAAAGTTGTAGCGGAAATATTTGGAAAGAAAGCAAGAAGGAAGGAAAGGAAATATTCAGATAGTAGAAAGGAAAAAGTGAGGAGAAATATTTGTAACAGAAACAAAGAATGAGATGAAAATATTGAAGAAGAAACTAAAGGAATGAAAGAATGTTTCACGGACAAGTAATGATAAAGAAGAAGAACTAGAGACGAAAATGAAAAAAGAAAGAAAGGGTTATAATGCATTTTAAGAAAGAAAGAAAGAAAGAATTAAAGAAAGAAAGAAAGGAGATAGAAAGAAAGAAAGAAAGGAGAAAGAAAGAAAGTAAGTAAGAATTAAAGAAAGAAAGAAAGAATTAAAGAAAGAAAGAAAGAATTACAGAAAGAAAAAAAGAAAGAATTAAAGACAGCCAGAAAGAAATAAAGAAAGAAAGAAAGAAAGAATTAAAGAAAGAAAGAAAGAATTAAAAAAAGACAGAAAGAATTAAAGAAAGAAAGAATTAAAGACAGACAGAAAGAATTAAAGAAAGAAAGAAAGAATTAAAGAAAGAATGAAAGAAAGAAAGAATAAAAGAAAGAAAGAAAGAATTAAAGAAAGAAAGAAAGAAAGAATTAAAGAAAGAATGAACGAAAGAAAGAATTAAAGAAAGAAAGAATTAAAGAAAGAAAGAAAGAAAGAATTAAAGAAAGAAAGAAAGAATTAAAGAAAGACAGAAAGAATTAAAGAAAGAAAGAAAGAAAGAATTAAAGACAGACAGAAAGAATTAAAGAAAGAAAGAATTGAAGACAGACAGAAAGAATTAAAGAAAGAAAGAAAGAAAGAATTAAAGAAAGAAAAAAAGAATTAAAGAAAGAAAGAATTAAAGAGAGAAAGAAAGAATTAAAGAAAGAAAGAAAGAATTAAAGACAGACAGAAAGAATTAAAGAAAGAAAGAAAGAAAGAATTAAAGAAAGAAAGAATTAAAGAAAGACAGAAAGAAAGAATTAAAGAAAGAATGAACGAAAGAAAGAATTAAAGAAAGAAAGAAAGAAAGAATTAAAGAAAGAAAGAAAGAAAGAATTAAAGAAAGATAGAAAGAATTAAAGAAAGAAAGAAAGAACGGAAAAAGAATTAAAGAAAGAAAGAAAGAATTAAAGAAAGAAAGAAAGAAGGAATTAAACACAGACAGAAAGAATTAAAGAAAGAAAGAATTAAAGACAGAAAGAAAGAATTAAAGAAAGACAGAAAGAAAGAAAGAAAGAATTAATGACAGACAGAAAGAATTAAAGAAAGAAAGAAAGAAAGAATTAAAGTAAGAAAGAAAGAAAGAATTAAAGGAAGAAAGATAGAATTAAAGAAAGAATGAACGAAAGAAAGAATTAAAGAAAGAAAGAAAGAAAGAATTAAAGAAAGAAAGAAAGAAAGAATTAAAGAAAGAAAGAAAGAAAGAATTAAAGAAAGAAAGAATTAAAGAAAGAATGAACGAAAGAAAGAATTAAAGAAGAAAGAAAGAAATAATTAAAGAAAGAAAGAAAGAAAGAATTAAAGGAAGAAAGAAAGAAAGAATTAAAGACAGACAGAAAGAATTAAAGAAAGAAAGAAAGAAAGAATTAAAGAAAGAAAGAAAGAATAAAGGAAGACAGAAAGAATTAAAGAAAGAAAGAAAGAAAGAATTAAAGACAGACAGAAAGAATAAAAGAAAGAAAGAAAGAAAGAATTAAGGAAAGAAAGAAAGAAAGAAAGAATTAAGGAAAGAATGAACGAAAGAAAGAATTAAAGAAAGAAAGATAGAAAGAAAGAATTAAAGAAAGAAAAAACGAAAAAAGAATTAAAGAAAGAATTAAAGAAAGAAAGAAAGAATTAAAGACAGACAGAAAGAATTAAAGAAAGAAAGAAAGAAAGATTTAAAGAAAGAAAGAAAGAAAGAATTAAAGCAGGACAGAAAAAATTAAAGAGAGAAAGAATTAAAGAAAGAAAGAAAGAATTAAAGACAGACAGAAAGAATTAAAGAAAGAAAGAAAGAAATAATTAAAGAAAGAAAGAAAGAAAGAATTAAAGACAGACAGAAAGAATTAAAGAAAGAAAGAAAGAATTAAAGAAAGAAAGAATTAAAGAAAGACAGAAAGAATTAAAGGAAGAAAGAAAGAATTAAAGAAAGAAAGAAAGAAAGAATTAAAAAAAGACAGAAAGAATTAAAGAAAGAAAGAAAGAAAGAATTAAAGACAGACAGAAAGAATTAAAGAAAGAAAGAAAGAAAGAAAGAATCAAAGAAAGAAAGAAAGAAAGAATTAAAGAAAGAAAGAAAGAAAGAATTAAAGAGAGATTGAACGAAAGAAATAATTAAAGAAAGAAAGAAAGAAAGAATTAAAGAAAGAAAGAATTAAAGGAAGAATGAACGAAAGAAAGAATTAAAGAAAGAAAGAAAGAAAGAAAGATTTAAAGAAAGAAAGAAAGAAAGAAAGAAAGAATTAAAGAAAGAAAGAAAGGAGAAAGAAAGAAAGAAAGAGAAAGAAAGAAAGAAAGTAAGTAAGAATTAAGGAAGAAAGAAAGAATTAAAGAAAGAAAGAAAGAACGGAAAAAGAATTAAAGAAAGAAAGAAAGAATTAAAGAAAGAAAGCAAGAAAGTATTAAAGACAGACAGAAAGAATTAAAGAAAGAATGAAAGAAAGAATTAAAGAAAGAAAGAAAGAAAGAATTAAAGAAAGAATGAACGAAAGAAAGAAAGAAAGAAAGAATTAAAGACAGACAGAAAGAATTCAAGAAAGAATTCAAGAAAGAAAGAATTAAAGAAAGAAAGAAAGAAAGAATTAAAGAAAGATAGAAAGAAAGAAAGAATTAAAGGAAGAATGAACGAAAGAAAGAATTAAAGAAAGAAAGAAAGAAACAAAGAATTAAAGAAAGAAAGAAAGAATTAAAGAAAGAACGGAAAAAGAATTAAAGGAAGAATTAAAGAAAGAAAGAAAGAAAGAAAGAATTAAAGACAGACAGAAAGAATTAAAGAAAGAAAGAAAGAAAGAAAGAAAGAAAGAATTAAAGAAAGAAAGAAAGAAAAATTTAAGAAAGACAGAATGAATTAAAGAAAGGAAGAAAGAAAGAATTAAAGTCAGACAGAGAGAATTAAAGAAAGAAAGAAAGAAAGAAAGAATTAAAGAAATAAAGAAAGAAAGAATTAAAGAAGGAAAGAAAGAAAGAATTAAAGAAAGAATGAAATAAAGAAAGAATTAAAGAAAGAAAGAAAGAATTAAAGAAAGATAGAAAGAATTAAAGAAAGAAAGAAAGAACGGAAAAAGAATTAAAGAAAGAAAGAAAGAATTAAAGAAAGATAGAAAGAAAGAAAGAAAGAATTAAAGACAGACAGAAAGAATTAAAGAAAGAAAGAAAGAAAGAATTAAAGAAAGAAAGAAAGAAAGAATTAAAGAAAGAATGAACGAAAGAAAGAATTAAAGAAAGAAAGAAAGAAAGAATTAAAGAAAGAAAGAAAGAATTAAAGCAAGAAATAAAGAAAGAAAGAATTAAAGAAAGAAAGACGTAAAGAAAGAATGAACGAAAGAAAGAATTGAAGAAAGAAAGAAAGAATTAAAGAAAGAAAGAAAGAAAGAATTAAAGAAAGAAAGAATAAAGGAAGACAGAAACAATTAAAGAAAGAAAGAATTAAAGACAGACAGAAATAATTAAAGACAGACAGAAAGAATTAAAGAAAGAAAGAAAGAAAGAATTAAGGAAAGAAAGAAAGAAAGAATTAAAGGAAGAATGAACGAAAGAAAGAATTAAAGTAAGAAAGCAAGAAAGAATTAAAGAAAGAATGAAAGAATTAAAGAAAGAAAGAACGGAAAAAGAATTAAAGTGAGAATTAAAGAAAGACAGAAAGAATTAAAGAAAGAAAGAAAGAATTAAAGAAAGAAAGAAAGAAAGAATTAAAGACAGACAGAAAGAATTAAAGAAAGAAAGAAAGAAAGAATTAAAGAAAGAAAGAAAGAAAGTATCAAAGAAAGAAAGAAAGAAAGAAAGAATTAAAGACAGACAGAAAGAATTAAAGAAAGAAAGAAAGAATTAAAGAAAGAAAGAAAGAAAGAATTAAAGAAAGAATGAAATAAAGAAAGAATTAAAGAAAGAAAGAAAGAATTAAAGAAAGATAGAAAGAATTAAAGAAAGAAAGAAAGAACGGAAAAAGAATTAAAGAAAGAAAGAAAGAATTAAAGAAAGAAAGAAAGAAAGAATTAAAGACAGACAGAAAGAATTAAAGAAAGAAAGAAAGAATTAAAGAAAGAAAGAAAGAAAGAATTAAAGACAGACAGAAAGAATTAAAGAAAGAAAGAAAGAATTAATGACAGACAGAAAGAATTAAAGAAAGAAAGAAAGAAAGAATTAAAGAAAGGAAGAAAGAAAGAATTAAAGGAAGAAAGAAAGAAAGAATTAAAGAAAGAATGAACGAAAGAAAGAATTAAAGAAAGAAAGAAAGAAAGAATTAAAGCAAGAAAGAAAGAAAGAAAGAATTAAAGAAAGAAAGAATTAAAGAAAGAATGAACGAAAGAAGAATTAAAGAAAGAAAGAAAGAAAGAATTAAACAAAGAAAGAAAGAAAGAATTAAAGAAAAAAGAATTAAAGACAGACAGAAAGAATTAAAGAAAGAAAGAAACAATTAAAGAAAGAAAGAAAGAAAGAATAAAGGAAGACAGAAAGAATTAAAGAAAGAAAGAATAAAAGAATTAAAGACAGACAGAAAGAATTAAAGAAGGAAAGAAAGAAAGATAGAATTAAAGAAAGAAAGAAAGAACGAATTAAAGAAAGAAAGAAAGAATGAACGAAAGAAAGAATTAAAGAAAGAAAGAAAGAATTAAAGAAAGAATTAAAGAAAGAAAGAATTAAAGAAAGAATTAAAGAAAGAAAGAATTAAAGACAGACAGAAAGAATTAAAGAAAGAAAGAAAGAAACAATTAAAGTAAGAAAGAAAGAATAAAGGAAGACAGAAAGAATTAAAGAAAGAAAGAATTAAAGACAGACAGAAAGAATTAAAGAACGAAAGAAAGAAAGAATTAAGGAAAGAAAGAAAGAAAGAAAGAATTAAAGAAAGAATGACTGAAAGAAAGAATTAAAGAAAGAAAGAATTAATTAAAGAAAGAAAGAAAGAACGGAAAAAGAATTAAAGAAAGAATTAAAGAAAGAAAGAAAGAAAGAAAGAATTAAAGACAGACAGAAATAATTAAAGAAAGAAAGAAAGAATTAAAGAAAGAAAGAAAGAATTAAAGATAGACAGAAAGAATTAAAGAAAGAAAGAAAGAAAGAAAGAATTAAAGACAGACAGAAAGAATTAAAGAAAGAAAGAAAGAAAGAATTAAAGAAAGAAAGAAAGAAAGAATTAAAAAAAGACAGAAAGAATTAAAGAAAGAAAGAAAGAAAGAATTAAAGAGAGACAGAAAGATTTAAAGAAAGAAAAAAAGAAAGAAAGAATTAAAGAAAGAAAGAAAGAAAGAATTTAAGAAAGAAAGAAAGAAAGAATTAAAGAAAGAAAGAAAGAAAGAATTAAAGAAAGAAAGAAAGAAAGAATTAAAAAAAGAATGAACGAAAGAAAGAATTAAAGAAAGAAAGAAAGAAAGAATTAAAGACAGAAAGAATTAATGAAAGAAAGAAAGAAAGAATTAAAGAAAGAAAGAAAGAAAGAATTAAAGAAGGACAGAAAGAATTAAAGAAAGAAAGAAAGAAAGAATTAAAGAGAGACAGAAAGATTTAAAGAAAGAAAAAAAGAAAGAAAGAATTAAAGAAAGAAAGAAAGAAAGAATTTAAGAAAGAAAGAAAGAAAGAATTAAAGAAAGAAAGAAAGAAAGAATTAAAGAAAGAAAGAAAGAAAGAATTAAAAAAAGAATGAACGAAAGAAAGAATTAAAGAAAGAAAGAAAGAAAGAATTAAAGACAGAAAGAATTAATGAAAGAAAGAAAGAAAGAATTAAAGGAAGAAAGAAAGAAAGAATTAAAGAAAGAAACATAGAAAGAATTAAAGAAAGAATGAACGAAAGAAAGAATTAAAGAAAGAAAGAAAGAAAGAATTAAAGAGAGAAAGAAAGAATTAAAGAAAGAAAGAAAGAAAGAATTAAAGAAAGAAAGAAAGAATTAAAGAAAGACAGAAAGAATTAAAGAAAGAAAGATAGAAAGAATTAAAAAAAGAAAGAAAGAAAGAAAGAATTAAAAAGAATGAACGAAAGAAAGAATTAAAGAAAGAAGGAAAGAAAGAATTAAAGAAAGAAAGAAAGAATTAAAGAAAGAATGAACGAAAGAAAGAATTAAAGGAAGAAAGAAAGAAAGAATTAAAGAAAGAAAGAAAGAAAGAATTAAAGAAAGAAAGAAACAAAGAAAGAAAGGAGAAAGAAAGAAAGAATTAAAGAAAGAAACAAAGAATTAAAGACAGACAGAAATAATTAAAGAAACAAAGAAAGAAAGAAAGAAAGAATTAAAGAAAGAAAGAAAGAATTAAAGAAAGAAAGAAAGAATTAAAGACAGAAAGAAAGAATTAAAGAAAGAAAGAATTAAAGAAAGAAAAAAAGAATTTAAGAAAGAATGAACGAAAGAAAGAATTAAAGAAAGAAAGAAAGAATTAAAGAAAGAAAGAAACAAAGAAAGAAAGGAGAAAGAAAGAAAGAATTAAAGAAAGAAAGAAAGAATTAAAGAATGAAAGGAAGAAAGAAAGAAAGGAGAAAGAAAAAAGAAAAAAGAAAGAAAAAATTAAATAAAGAAAGAAAGAAAGAGAAAGAAGGAATGAATTAAAGAAAAATAAAAGAATTAAAGAAAGAAAGAAAGAAAGAAAGAAAGGAGAAAGAAAAGCAAAAAAGAAGAAAAATAGAAGGAATAATTGAAAGAAGGGCAGCAAAAAATCTTGATTCCGCGAG
The DNA here is from genome assembly GCA_964036315.1 of Acanthosepion esculentum. Classification (NCBI taxonomy): domain Eukaryota; kingdom Metazoa; phylum Mollusca; class Cephalopoda; order Sepiida; family Sepiidae; genus Acanthosepion; species Acanthosepion esculentum. The sequence continues at coordinate 82,972,356 of OZ038511.1, read as the reverse complement.
ACTGACGATAAATATAAAAATAATGAAGTAAAGAATTATGAGACTGAAAGAAAAAACAAAAACAAATGAAAATTAAATCGTTGGTATATAAATAAATGTAAAAAGTCTATTTGGCAAAACAAAAACAAAATCCCGTGAACCGCCAGAATAAAAAAAAGGCAGTCAGCGATTGAATAACGAATATCTTAACGGATTTTCCCGGCATGCATTGTATGTTGAATTCTTTCAAAATTGGATTATGTTCTCAAAATTACAAAATCATGAGCAATTTTTTTTTTTCAAGATAAAAATAAAATATTTGGGGGTGAAAAGCTAAAGAAGAATGTCTTTTCGTCCTTCTGATTTTTATTCCTTCTTTTTTGATCAGTCAAATTGAAATTTAATAAATCAAAATGGACGACAGGAAAACTGTAGCCGTATTCGCACATGCGCACACATACGTAACAAAACAAAAAAAAGCATGGAGAGACACTTGACGTGACAGACTCACAGACACGCACTTTCAAATCATGACGATTTTTTCATAGTCACATAGATCACGAAGGCAAAGAGAAATAGTCTAGCGTTTACGTACACATGTTTTCAGGGTCCTGTAACGCTGACAAAGGACATAAACTTATATATAACATTTTATTCAAACTGGTTCATGAAGTCTCGCAATGCAATATTTATTAAAGTAATATGCCGCGCAAACAGAAGCGGAAAGTGCACATCGTTCAGACCCCCGCCCCAGTTAAATTAAAATCTGTCTATGAGTGTACAAAAACAATTTGCTAGTATCTTGCTTATATACCGGGTGTAACAGCAAAATTGTCCAAATCGTTTAAAATCAAAATTGCCCATTTGTTAAATTAAGTTCGAACCGGTGTATCTTAGAAATGATGGAAAATATCTTACTGGAATTCTCCGAGGTTTTTATAGCACTATTGGACTCTAATTTCAGCAATAAGAATGTATAATTACTCTTAATAAGCTTAACAGAAGAATCGTGATGAATTCGATCATAAACGAAAATGACATGTTCATCATTAATTAATCATAGCTAAGGATCGGAAGCTCATGAAGGATTAAAATAAAGTTCAAATATATATACACATATTTTTAATGATTCATCGAGTCTGAAATCTGTACAGAATGCAGAAAGCACTGGACAGCCGTTTCGTGCTATATTTGGGACTCATCAGCAGTGCGTATCCACTACCGAGATTTGAAACCCTGACAATTGGGCTGTGAAACAAACACCATACCAACTGCTCCAAAGGGCTTCGGTGACAAAGAGGTAGCAAATCAGACTCAATATAGCGCCGCTCACTCACAAATTCTTAACTAAATTCCAAATATAGGACGAAACGGCCGGCCAGTGTTTTCTGCATTCTGTAGAGGTTTCAGACTCGATGAATCATTAAAAATATAATTATCAATTTCTCCTAATAATTTCAAATATATATATATAGATGTTATTATTATTATTATTATTATTATTATTATTATTATTATTATTATTATTATTATTCCAGGATCATTTTACAACTTATTGAAGATGATCTTCGCCCTCTCTAAGCTTCTTTCTCTCCTGGAGTAACAAGGTGCCTCACAGGTTTCCCGTACGATTATCATGATCCTATCATGATGCAGTATTCCTTTCTACATTTCCCGCTTTTTGTTTAAAATTTATTGACCGTTCTCTTGAGGATTGTTGAATGGACTTTGAAGATGGAACCCAGAGTATCAATGCTGGTATCACTACTGAAGGCTTGAATAATCTTTTTCCTCTCACCGTTGCTCATTTGGGAAGAGAGTGCGGCTGACACAAAATGATTTTAAACTTTTTTCTTTATTATAACTGAATAACTCATAGATTTTTTTCAACGGTTCTTACGTTAAATGATGTCAAAATGTCGAACTGTCTTATGTGAAAACATGGAAAAAAGAAAATTAATTAAGGGTTTTTTGTGTGATGGACAATTATGGTGTTAGACGATTTGTGACCGGGGATTCACGACCTTTTGATCATCACACAAGGTTTGTCTGATGATCACAAAAACGTGAAACCCCGGGTTACAAACTCACATCAATATAACTAAGTATATATATATATATATATATATATATAAATTTTCAAGATGATAGAATCCATGTAGAACTCAATGCCCAGGACAAAGTAAGAATATAATAAAAAGGCTTAAACACTAATATTCCATGGTTATAATTTATTACATTGGAATCGTAATTACGATCCAATTCATCAGACCTACAAATTCAAAAAGAAATTGGAAAATATAACTCCGTGTATAAAAAACAAAATTTTAATGAGAGTGTATGTGTGAGAGTGGGAAACAAGTGCGAGAGGCAAATGTATGAAAGGTTTAGAGAGGGGTGTAATAGAAGAAAGAAAAACAGGAAAGATTTAGAGAGGGGGGTGTAACAGAAGAAAGAAGAACAGGAAGGCCTAAAGGTGAAAGTGGGATTTAAAATTTAACAGAGAGAAGTTTTAATATATATATATATATATATATATATATATATATATATATATATATATATATGCGTGTGTGTGTGTGTGTAAGTCGGCACTGATGTCAACACTCAGCTGAGAGTCTGTTTCATGATTTGACGCCATCTTCAGGTCATTTTTGTTACGTTTTAACTTGAATCTTTGAGTGGAAATAATAGTGAATGCAATTAATTGTAGCAATGCTATAACACTTGTTAACAACTAAAAGCGGAAAAAATAACAATATTTACATTATTATTAATAGTCCGAATAATGTAAATAGTGTACATAATACATCATCTCAGAAATATAGACAGATACTGAAAGGCCGAAACGTTGTGATAAATATGGCGACAAAGATGAGGACAATAGTCCGAATAATGTAAATAGTGTACATAATACCTCATCTCAGAAATATAGATAGATAGTGAAAGGCCGAAACGTTGTAATAAATATGGTGACAAAGATGAGGACAATAGTCCGAATAATGTAAATAGTGTACATAATACCTCATCTCAGAAATATAGACAGATAGTGAAAGGCCGAAACGTTGTAATAAATATGGTGACAAAGATGAGGACAATAGTCCGAATAATGTAAATAGTGTACATAATACCTCATCTCAGAAATATAGACAGATAGTGAAAGGCCGAAACGTTGTGATAAATATGGCGACAAATATGAGGACAATAGTCCGAATAATGTAAATAGTGTACATAATACCTCATCTCAGAAATATAGACAGATAGTGAAAGGCCGAAACGTTGTAATAAATATGGTGACAAAGATGAGGACAATAGTCCGAATAATGTAAATAGTGTACATAATACCTCATCTCAGAAATATAGACAGATAGTGAAAGGCCGAAACGTTGTGATAAATATGGCGACAAAGATGAGGACAATAGTCCGAATAATGTAAATAGTGTACATAATACCTCATCTCAGAAATATAGACAGATAGTGAAAGGCCGAAACGTTGTAATAAATATGGTGACAAAGATGAGGACAATAGTCCGAATAATGTAAATAGTGTACATAATACCTCATCTCAGAAATATAGACAGATACTGAAAGGCCGAAACGTTGTGATAAATATGGCGACAAAGATGAGGACAATAGTCCGAATAATGTAAATAGTGTACATAATACCTCATCTCAGAAATATAGACAGATGCTGAAGGGCCGAAAATTTGTAATAAATATGGCGACAAAAATGAGGACAATAGTCCGAATAACGTAAATAGTGTACATAATACCTCATCTGAGAAATATTGACAGATGCTGAAGGGCCGAAAATTTGTAATAAATATGGCGACAAAAATGAGGACAATAGTCCGAATAATGTAAATAGTGTACATAATACTGCATCTCAGAAATATAGACAGATACCAATATAAGTTTCTTATAGACAGATACCAATATAAGTTTCTTATGCCTCCATAAATATATGCAAAAAATTAATCAGTAAACTTAATGTAATTAATGGCGAAATCTCTTCGCTAACAAATTTAATAAAGCATTAACTTACTGACCACAAGTTGGATGATGCGATCCTTACGTTCAAAATTGTGAGATGGATTAAATGTTCCGCAGCCGCTAGTACTTTCGAAAATCCTCTCATTTTCATCATCAGGCCTTAATATATTTTCATTTCAGGTAACTTCCAAGACGAAAATAAATGTATTGTATACCGAAAGATGTTTTTTTTAAGATTGTGTTATTTATTAACTGCTGCATAATTTTGGAACGGGCATGACACAATGGCGGTTTGTACAGCATTTGTTTCAATGGCGATAAAGCATACCATTTACTGTTATTTTGAATTTTAAGTCACATGGGAGTCAAAATCAGCTGTACAAATGCTGCCTATTGTAAAATATTATGACATTTTTTCGATCCAGTATATTTTGTAGTAATTAATGATCCCTAATATTTAATTTCATTGTTCAGTTTTGATACTTTTTATTTGTGTATAACGTTTTTAATATATAAATATTGACATAAAAATATTGGATCAGTATTATCGGGGTGAGCGCGATCATTATTATTATTTTGAAAATTTGATGTGGAACTGGTTTCTTCGTAAATTCTATTTTACCTTGGTTGCTTTTAAAAAATCTGACTACGATATATAATTTTTGCCGTCATAACCGTAAAATACACAGCCACAAAAAGTCCTTTATAATATGGACAGCAAGTCTTAGAGTAACTTTTAGAAGTGCCTGTTTGGCGTAGAAATTCAATACCATTACAAAAAAAAAAGAAAGAAAAAAAGATGACGTTTGTGGAGAAAACATTTGAACGTTTAAGAATAAATGGAAAAAAATCTAAATTCGTCTTTCCCCGTCAAAACGAGGAAGTTGTCAAAAGTTTATTTTCTTTTCAGCTCGCTAAAGATGGCCAAAGTTCACTGAACGTCTTCGGAGACAAAATGTCTGAAGAAATATCTATAAACCTTGCACTATCCATAAAAATAAAATAAGAAATATTAACTAAAATACTTTTGAAATGTAATATTTCCGTGATTTTCGGTTAAGTTTGCAAAACAGAAAATTTGCTGTCCAAAATACGCACTCATATGTCTGCTCTATCGCTCCCAAGTATAATGCACTGGTAGCATCGCGAGCTGAGCCCTCCTGCAGACGCCGTTGCCGTCGCAGGCGACTGCAGCAGACTTTTTGGACGATACAAGCGTTCCCGTTTCTTTTAATATATAGCTGCATATATGTAATCATTCAGGATAATAATTATATATTATTTGTATTGGACGAACCCCACCCCGGAAAAAAAAACTCCATTATTGTTTTATTTTCAGCTTTCTTCTACATTTGATAACAGAGCAATATATTATGTAGAAAAAGTTGACAGAATTTTGTTTAGGGGATATATCTGTCATTCAGCAGGTACCAAGGACACTGCATTAAATAGGTTGAACGGCATACATGGCTATTTTGTAGTGATTTTATAACATATTTATGTTATAATTTTTAAATAAATAATTATATATATATATATATATATATATATATATATATATATATATATATATATATATAACGTAAATCATTCAACCGAAGAACAAATACTGAAGCTAATTATATGGCAAGAATCACTCTCGCAAACAATATTTAATAATAAAATACAATCAACTTCGAATCCGTTAATGAATGGTATGATCCTTGTTTATAAATTCCGGTTTTATCAGGTCTTATTTTTTCTACTAGCCGGGTTTTCAATCTTTTCGAACGACCATCATCAGGTAGACATTTCAGTGTGTTTTTGTTAAATTCCAGGTAGTAATGAGACATCGAAAGATAGTGCAGACCGAAAGAGTGTTTTTTTAGCAATGAGATATTGTTAAATGTAAGAATAATTTTTGGAGCGTGCAGTCGCGACGCTGAGGTTGAAATTGTTTTAAATTTGAAAATTGTGCGTTCTTGTACTGAAGAAATGTGGCATGAACTAAATTGTTCAATAGTTAGAGTAAATGTCACAGTTATTATCAGGAATTCGCACTTAGGATCAGGTTATTTTAATATCAAATATGTAGTGCGTATTCAATTTATGTAACGTAAATCATTCAAACGAAAAACAAATACTGAAACAAATACTTTCGATGTCTCATTACTACCTGGAATTTAACAAAAACACACTGAAATGTCTACCTGATGATGGTCGTTCGAAACGACTGAAATCCCGGCTGGTAGAAAAAATAAGACCTGATAAAACCGGAATTTATAAACAAGGATCATACCATTCATTAACGGATTCGAAGTTGATTGTATTTTATTATTAAATATTGTTTGCGAGAGTGATTCTTGCCATATAATTAGCTTCAGTATTTGTTTTTCGTATGAATGATTTACGTTACATAAATTGAATACGCACTACAGTCAGTTTTAACATATTTCAAATTCTATGTTGTGTTAATAGGACTTGCCTGGATTATACTAACGGATATATATATATATATATATATATATATATATATATATATATATATATATATATATATGTATTCAATTTAAATAGAAAACCGACAAATTTAATGGTCCATTGGTTATAATTTATTTCCACAGGTATATGTTTTTACCTGGTTCATCAGATCACACATTCAAATTCGAAAAAATGTTTTAAATTTACATAATGTTTTTATACGCTTTTGAGGGGTAGTTTTAAGTTGATGTAAAGTGATAGAGAGAGAGGGGGAGGCGGAGTATGACAGACATGGTCGAATTTAATAATTGCTCCGATTTGACATTGAGCTCTCTGGATTGCATCCTTCTTGAGATTATCCATACGGATTACCAGACTTTTCATTACTTAACGATATATATATATATATATATATATATATATATATATATATATATATATATAAATGAGGTCTTTCTTTAATACGCAAGTACTTTCAACTGTACATTCAGTCATCTTCAGGCATGTAAACTTTTTTCTTTTTGGTAAAATTCAGGTAGCATCCGAGGCGAAAAAATATAATGCGAATCGAATTATTTTTTTAAAAATGTGTTATTGTTTACGAATACAAAACCTTTCGTGCGTACAGTCGAAACGCTAAGGTTGAATTTTTTTTTAAATCAAAGAGACTTTCTTTTTTACTAATATGCCAATTTGAGAATTTTTTTGTTGTAGGAGATTATCAATCAATGGTATTAATGAAAGACCTTATACGGATTATCATTTTTAAAAACAAGGATCATAACATTCATCGAGTGATTTGTAGATTAATGCACTTTTAAAATTTTGTTTGCGAATGGATTTCGCCATTTTATATCAGTAACTTTACTAATCTACTTTTTGTATGAATGATTCATTGTAATATAAAGTGAACTGCACCACATATTTGTATATATATATATATATATATATATATATATATATATATATAATAAAATTCACAGAACAATTCTGAGGATAAGACAAATTGGTTTAAGAATGACAATATGTTTTGTCTGTTGTCATTTTAGAACCACCTTGTCTCATCCACAGAATTGTTCTGGAAATGTTATTATATTGTCGCCATGGAAATAAAACTCGTAGTATAAAGGAAGTTAACATTAGTTAGAAAGATGCTTAAGCAAAAACGTCTCTCGCTTTTTAAATTTTTGATTTAAAGTAACTATGTAAAAAAAACAACATTTTGCTTCAATTTTGCCTTGATAAACGAAGATGGTTTTACCTATTGACATTCTTATAACACACACACACACACACACATATATATGTGTGTGTGTGTGTGATAGAAATTGTAAGGAGGATTTGATAAATATAATTAAGTAATTCACTGAGTCTGAAAGAAACCTGTACAGAATGCAGAAAGCACTGGACGGCCGTTTTGTCCTATATTTGGGACTCATCAGCAGTGCGCATCCACTACCGAGAATTGAAACCCTGACAGTTAGGTTGTCAAGCAAACACCATACCAACTGTTCCAAGGGGCTCGGTGATAGTAGTCATGTCTCCGGGGTGGGAGGCACAGTCCTATGGTTACAGAGAACTTCAGTTGAGTTCCACCACGGAATATGTGAGCGAGCGGCGCTATATTGAGTCTGATTTGCTATCTCTTCGTCACCGAGGCCGTTGGAACAGTTGGTATGTTGTTTGCTTGACAACCTAACTGTCAGGGTTTCAATTCTCGGTAGTGGATGCGCACTGCTGATGAGTCCCAAAATATAGGACGAAACGGCCGTCCAGTGCTTTCTGCATTCTGTTGAGGTTTCTTTCAGACTCAATGAATTACTTACATATATATATATATATATATATATATATATATATATATATATAATTATTCTCCAGGTGAGTATACTGTTTAAATTCTGTTCGTAGAAGAAAGAATGAACATGTATATGTGTATATTTCTATATGTATGAGTAGTTTATGTGGTTATTAGTGTCTATGTGCAAAGAAGAAACTCAATTACGCCCAATTCACTGGGCAAGTTCATTGTTCAACAGACAAGTTCCCCATTTAAATTAACAAGTTTGCATTTTGTGAACGGACAACGTCAATCAAACTTATTTTATTTCAGTCTATTTTTATGCGATTTTTTTTTTATTATTGTTACTTTTCATTTATTAAATTCATCTGCATTTCTTGTTTACTTGCTGTCCAAATCCGAAATTTTTACGCCGCCATGACACCTGTCGCCATCTATCACGTGAACTGAATGGCAGTAAATTATGCCTCTAACTAACTCGCCGAAAAGTAAAAGAGAAATTCGCTTTTTCTTGTCTTTTTTTTCTTTCACAAAGAGGCTGTCTCTTCATTCTTTATTGCCAACAGTTGCCAAATAGCAAGCCAAGGAAGTGAAAAGAACGAGCCATGCCGGTCAAGGAGTTTGACTTGCGGCACATTTCCAAATTGGCCAGCATAATTTTTACTGATACTTGAAAAGGAAAAAAAAAGGAAGCAAATAGGTTGATATTGTTGTATACAGTAATTTAACAAATGCCTTAACCGAGTATTGAACTTACACTCTTTGATTCCTGTCACTAGATCTAACTCAAGGGGACATGACACATTCGATAAAGACGTTAGTTAGATCCAATGACAGGACCCAAAGAGTGTGAGTTCAATACCCGCTTCAGGCAGTGGAGAACTTGGATAAGGGCAAGTAACAGGAGATAACTGATAACTGGCATCCATTAAACATGGAACGGGAAACTAGAACAGTCTACCCCATTGAGCGAAATAAAGGGCTCAGCTCGATATTCCAAACACCTGAAGAAGGCCGGAGCGTACAACGGCCGAAACGTTTTTAATAAATATAGCAGCAAAGATGAGGACGATAGTCCGAATAATGTAAATAGTGTACATAATACCTCATCTCAGAAATATAGACAGGTATTTTTTCCTTTTTATATTTTATGAAATGTTTATTAATGCGGGAATTTAATTTTCATATTTCATTTATACTTGAATTAATAACATTTCAAACGTAGATATCAGTTTTATCGGTTAATGTGAGGTATTTTACTAATGGTATTAATCAAGATATGTGTAACAGAATGCACTTTGTAGCACAGTGCTGACGGGTAAACCAATAACTTGCGAGTGATCTCCTGCTCTGAACACTGAAGCTTGGATCAAGACGGGTTGGTCGCACATTGACCAATTATGTTATGACAAAGAATGCTTCCCGAATGAACTTCCGACGTTGATGCAGGACCGCGTGGTGGTTGGCGTGATAGACTCCTTAATGTCTGAGCTAGCTCCAGCAAATAAAGAAAAGAAAACTTAATCAAAGAATGTACCGACGTAATGGTCAACGACTTAAAAATCGAAATTGGTGCCTAATCTGCGAAAAACTAAGATCCCTGTCTTCTAGATCCTAATAATCTGTGTGAACTTTAGCCTTGGGTGTTAACCCGTCTAGGAGAAATATAACTCCGGTTTCAAACCATGGAGAAAGAATTCTATTATCTTTCTCAGGAAATGACACATGGCACAGTGGATAATGGCGTTGGTTAGATCCAGTGACAGGACCGAAAGAGTTCTGAGTTCAATACTTCTTTCGGCCATAACTGAAATTGTTTACCAAGCTATTCATAATAACGGGAAAGGTCGTGCAGTGGCTCTTGATATCTCCAAAACGTTTGATAGGGTTTGGCATGCCGGCCTTCTTCGCAAGCTTTATGGTTATGGAATTACAGGTCGATTGTTCGACAATACAATAATTCCTGTCAAACCGTGTATTGAAGGTCGTTCTCAACGGATTATCCTCCAGCTCCTATCTCACGAACGCAGGTGTTCCCCGAGGTTCTATTCTAGGCCCTACTCTGTTCCTTATCTTCAATAACGATCTTCCTGATGTCATAAGTTCCCAAGTAGGCATCTATGCCGGCGACACTACTATTTCCTCATGCCTCAAAAACAAATCTAGTGTCGCCGACAAAACTAACCTGCCCGTTTTCTAGAAAAGGACCTCCAATCGGTTGTGGACTGGGGCAGGAATTGACTGGTTAACTTTAACGCTTCAAAAACAAAACTGCTCATTCTCTATTACTCGCCAGAGAGAACCATCCCTGCGTCCCATTAGAATGTCTGACGCTCAACTCCACTAGAGCACCTCTTTGCTACTGCTCGGTCTCACATTGTCCGCTGACCTGAGATGGAACGAATATATTGAGTCGATAGCTTCGTCCACGCAGGGAAAGTCGGCTCCCTGTACTGCGCTAGGAATTTTTTCTCGCCGGAGTCAATCCTTAATTCTACAAATCAACCATTCGCCCTTGCATGGATTATTGCTGCTATATATGGTCTAGAGCCCCTTTTATTTGTCTCAAGGTTCTTGATGAATTCAAAAGACGGATATGCAATGTAATTGGCCCTGATCTGGCATCTCGTCTGCAGCCGCTCTCTCACAGACGTGCAGTTGCCTCCCTCTGTCCTTTTTACAAATACTTTCACGGTAACTTCTCCGATAAGCTGCTTTCGCTGGTTCCCAGACTTCATGAATTTAAGCGTTCAACTAGGCTGGCATCTCGCTCTCACCCATTTCACTGTCGAAACTGTTAAAGGTAGCCGTCTCTACTACTCCAATAGCTTCATGTCTCGCACTTCTCGCCTGTGGAACTCCCTCCCCTTTTCCTGTTTCCCTGGTAGCTATTATCTCCAACTATTCAAATGTAATGTCAATCGACATCTCCAGATTCCTTGATCTATCCACTATCCTTCTCTTTATCCTTTCCTCTATCACTCCTATCTGCTCTCACTCCAACCCTCTATAACTCCTTGCGTGCTAGTGGCTTCCCGCCTTGCTTGGGGTTGAATGCGTAAAAAAAAAACTTGGTTAAAGCAGTGGAGAACTTGGAGAGGAGAATTAACAGGAGATAACTGATAACTGACATCCATTAAACATGGCATGTGGAACTAGAACAGTCTACCCCAGCGAGCGAAATAAGGGGTTCAGTTCGACATTCCAACTACCTGAAGAAGGCCGGAGCGTACCACGGTCGAAACGTTGTGACAAATATGGCGACAAAGATGAGGACAATAGTCTGAATAATGTAAATGGTGTACATAATACCTCATCTCAGAAATATAGACAGGTACTATAAGAAATAGTGGCAATTTTTAAGTAAGAAAAGAATGGAAACTATGGAGAGTCATGATCGACTACATCATGAAGTATTATAACAGACATTGTTACAGAGATAGATAAGGATTAGTGTGTGTGTGTGTGTGAGAGGGAGAGAGAGTGTGTGTGTGTGTGTGTGTGTGTGAGAGAGAGAGAGAGATACGTATGTCATTTTGACCGAAACATACGTACAGAAGTTGATGGTCTGTGAATCTATAACGGTATTAACTGATTCATATTTTATGACCAGCATTAAGGTCTGTGAAATAAGATCTTCAAGGCGGCCAACAATTTGACCAAATATGAATAAAATACAACAAAATATTTTTAAGTCACAAGAAACCATAAGGTCGCAATATTAACGGTCACAAAAGGGATTGATGAGTTCTTGATCGCCCGTTAACGCGGATACACTGTTCATCGAGTAGTTCCAATAACGCCTGTGGGAGTTGCCAGCGGCGCGTCGTAATGTTGAGATTGAAAGGCAGTTGATAGGAGGAAGTTGTCAGAGCAAAAGGGAATCGATTTTTTTCGAGATATCAGAAATAGCAGAGGTTTTCTCCTAGTGTCATCTATCTACCCACCCAGAGAGTGCAAGGGAATACCTCTTAAGTGAAGCGAGTTATGGAAGAAAGGTTTATGAAATCTTTTATATTTCTCCCATTATGGGAATTATTACACCCGTGATATAACAACACCGTGTTAAATATTGGTCTAGCAGACTATTATCTTTTAGAGAATTGTATTTCTCCTCTGACTTCCTCATTTTGACCTTTGAGGTCAGATGGTAGACAAAACAAAGGAAGTTGTTATTGATTGGTTAAAACTAGTGTCGCAAAGTTAGAGACAGAAAGCGATTTCACAGAGTTAAGTTTTCCACGTCGAGGAATGCAGACGTGTTATTTTGCGTCTGTGGAAGTTGCTCCCGAGTGTGGCGGTGAGCGCAAACACGCTGGCTGGTTAAAAATGTACACGTCAGCGTGTTTAATAAAATAGATAAGTTTAATATCCCTTTTGTTGCAGTTCTCATTTTACCTCCGAAAAAAAAAAACAAATAGTGATCCCCCGGCCGAGAGAAGAAATAGAGGAAGACAATTGTCTCAAACCGTCAACTAAGAGATATCTAGAACGAGGAAGCTATAAAACATTTTGCTTATTTGGTGCAGTGGACAAGACCTCAGAACAATGGATAGAACGGAATGGCCGAAAGAAAAAGGAATGCCAAATATGCTTTGTTCCCAGAGAACCATTTATACGACAAAACATGCACAAAACTATATATACATATATACACGCCGAGAAAAACATACCACATATATTTAAACAAGGAGCAGAGTGTGAGTAGAAACATAAAGGATGGGTCTTACATATAACATGGAGATTCTTCTGTGCCACTGAAGAAGTCATGTTTAGGACTCCAGTTTCGAACGGGACGGATTCATCTACTATATCCAGGAAGGACATATTCAACGAATGGGAAACGGCGGGTCTTGGGTTTTCCCAAATTGAGGGCTGTGAGCCAGAGTTTCTTTCTATATCTCGGGAAGATATGTTATTAAAAAGACGCGGCGCCGTGGACGTGTAAACTGTAGGATTTGCTGGAGGAGACAGATTTAACCTCAGCCCACTTGGCCATGCTAAAAAGGAAAGGCTCGATTTGGCTGCTGTAAACAAACAGATACTGACTGCCGCTTTGTTCACTGTATGGAATGACGTCACTAAGCTGTCGTTGCGTGAATGATCTCCATCAAAGCATGATAATCGCCTTCCGTATCCTTACACCATGAAATAAAATCTTAAATATATTAAACACTGACTTGTGGGGAGGCATGATCGCGTGCGTTCTGAAAGGATAGGTCATATTTGAGAAGAAAAGGTAGTTATTCATTTATGTTCTTCTGTACGAACGTGGACAAAATTTTGGCAAATATGGATTTAGAGCTTCCCCTCAAAATTCTTCTGTCTTCATTGGAACTTCAAGTTTAATTAAAGCGTTTGTAGTGGCCAAGAATTATCAGTAATGAATGAATCATTCTTGATAGAATAGGGCTATTGTATGTATAATGTAAATGCGATGCTTATTATTTCATTATAAGAATGCATTGAAAATCATGAGGAAATGTATTGTCAGTGGTCAGGAATCAATACAAGCATTACTGATAGAGTATTCTAGCCTATACTATCTATCTATAATGTTGCTAATTAGTTTAATATAGGAATGGATTGAAAGTAATGAAGAAAAGGATTTTACACAGTCAGACATTAATGCCAACATTAGTGATAAAATGGAAAATAAAGTGTTAATGACTATAGGAATGCATAAAAATCATAAACAAAGGGATTGTCAGTGGTCAGGAATAAATGCAAGCATTACTGGCATAATAGGGCTATTATATGTATAATGTAAATACATTGCTAATGATTTTACTATAGGAATGCATTGAAAATTAGGGAGAAAGGTATTGTCAGTGGTCAGGAATGAATGCAAGCATCACTGAGAGAATAAGGCTATTATATGTATAATGGAAATGCATTGCTAATGATGTTGCTATAGGAATGCATTGAAAATCAGGAAGAAAGGGATTGTCAGTGGTCAGGAATGAATGCCAGCATTACTGATAGAATAGGGCAATTATATGTATAATGGAAATGCATTGCTAATGATTTTACTATAAGAATGTGTTGAAAATGGAGACGAAAGGGATTGTCAGTGGTCAGGAATGAATGCAAGCACTACTGATAGAATAGGGCTATTATATGTATAATGGAAATGCATTGCTAATGATTTTACTATAGGAATGCATTCAAAATGAGGAAGAAAGGGATTGTCAGTAGTCAGGAATGAATGCAATATTACTGATAGAATAGGGCTATTATATGTATAATGGAAATGCATTGCTAATGATTTTACTATAGGAATGCATTCAAAATGATGAAGAAAGGGATTGTCAGTGGTCAGGAATGAAGGCAAGCATTACTGATAGAATAGGGCTATTATATGTATAATGGAAATGCATTGCTAATGATTTTACTATAGGAATGCATTGAAAATCAGGAAGAAAAATATTTCACTGGCCAGAAATTATTGCAAGCATTACTGATTGGGCTATATATATATATATATATATATATATATATATATATATATATATATATATATATATATATATATATATATATATTCTTTGTTAACATGTTTGTTGATGAAAGCGTTGTAATATAATTCGGATGTTTGAATGTGGAAAATGTTTGTGCCAAAATTAATTCCAATTATGTGATTTTTAATTTTAATAAATTAAATTTCGCTTCTTCTTCTTTTCTTGTTTTGTTTAAAAATAATAAATTCTCCCGCATCTGGTTATTCCTGTTCAGTTTTATCATTTATTATTTTTGGAATTAAACATTTTTTTTTTCCTTTTTATTTTTGTCTTATTTTCTCTTATTTGTTAGCTAATTTGATTTTTGTCCCAAGATATTCACAGTTCTCTCTCTTGGCTTTCGTAATTTAGACTAACATTTTATTATTTTTAAATTTTTTTACTTCTGTTTGTGACTTGGCGTGTGACTCGCTAGATATTTCATTACGCGAATCAGTGTAAAGAGGGAAGGTGCGAAAGAGAGGACGTCACTCGCAGTGAGTGTTACTTTACGAGACAGAAGTCAAAATTAGATTTGACGTTGAATCTGTGGCCATAATGGCGAACGCAGCCGGTGCCCGAGGACAGTGTCATGGCCGACATACTAAATCATGAAACTAGCGCACTGTACGCTTAACACTGACCCGCTAAAGATTTTTCAACACTTGTTGCAATTTGAGTCCTGTCGCAAGTTAGAGATATAATTGCGAGCCTATGTCCAGACGAACGTGTCTAGGGGTCGCTACATATTAAAAAAACTTGCCAGCTAGCACTTATAGTCTAAGATATATACATACATATATGTGCATATAAAAAGAAACAGCGGCTCCTACTGCTATTAAGCATTACACTTCAAGTAAATTGAATCGAGTTTTCCGAGGCGCTGGCATATTTCGTGTAGAGAAAAAAAGTTACAATTTCCTTGGTTTCTGCCGGGCGACGATGGCAAGTTGGGTTTCGATCCCGGCTTGAAGTAATCGGACGTCTAGCCACTATGAGGAGCTGAGATAAAGCGAAACAGCCTGTCTTTGGATGACTATATATATCCTCCCGGAAATCCGGTTCAGCACTCTAAGAAAAGTTTTAAAAAAAACAAACAAAAGCCAAAACAAGGACTCCAACTGCAATTAAGTATTACTCTTCAAGTATGAAGTGAGTTCTCCGAACCACTGGCGTATTTCATGTAGAGAATAAAGTTAAAATTCCCTTCCTTTCTGCCGTGCGGAGATCGCCTAGAGCTAAGGCGGGTTTCGATCCCGGCTTGAAGCAATCGGACGTTTAGCCATACTGAGGAGCTGTGATACAGCGAAACAGTCTGCTATGGATGACTATATATATATATATATATATATATATATATATATATATATATATATATATAGAGAGAGAGAGAGAGAGAGAGAGAGAGAGATAATATTAGTGGTCAATATATATATATATATATATATATATATGATGAAAAATATGGAAAAGACAAAACAAAATCCGAATATGCAAGTTGACTGTTTTAATGTTGTTTAAACATACTTCGGATTAGACGATATTCTTTTCATGTTGACTTAAATATCGTCTAATCCTAATTATGTTTCTAATAACCATGTCCTGAAGATGGTTTACTAGACCGAAACGTCTGACGTCGACAGTAAAACAGCATTAAAACAGTAAAATTGCATATTCGGATTTTGTTTTGTCTTTTCCATATTTTTCCTCATACCGTCGGTTCTACATCCACATATTCGCTTACACACACACACACACACACACACACACACACACACACACACACACACATATATATATATATATATATATATATATATATATATATATATATATATATATAATTGCCAAGAGGATAGAATAAAGGTATAACTCAATGTCCAGGACAGAGTAATAATGTAATATAAAAATATATATAAAAAATATTAGTGTTTGAGCCTTTTATATTATATATATATATATATATATATATATATATATATATATATATATATATATATATATATATATATGTATGTATGTATAAAGAAAGAACAGTAAGATATAAAATCCGGTGTTCTTATAGATATTTTTATTTTTACACATTAGTGCTCAATGTAAATTTACAGAGCACCCTACCACCCCTTGTCTAGATGAATGGATTTCTCGGTATCCTAGGTAACCCTCAATTATGAATCTTTGCGGTGCCTTTAAAACCGTAGATACAAAAAAATAAGTTATTCCAAAATTCGCTTGACGAGGAAATGGAACTAATGTCTTTAATTTGGTAACAAAATTGAATTCAAAGTCTTTGGCTTCCATTTTCGAAACATGGTTATCACTGTGTAACGATAAAACCATATTTTAAATCAATTAATATAAAATATATATATATATATTTATTTATTTATATATATAGTCATCCACAGGCAAATTGTTTCGCTGTATCACAGCATATATATATATATATATATATATATATATATATATATATATATATATATATATATATATATATATATATATATACACTTGCTTAAAAGCTGCTCTATCAGCGGCATTTTTACAAGTCCGGCTGCAGCAAGTATTCATCCAAACCAGTTTAATTAAAAACAATCAACAATTACTGTGTTTAATTTATCTTTTTATTCCACAAATTTCATTAACCGACCTATCAAATCTACATATTATATATATATATATACGAGATTTGAAGCCACTCTATCAGGTGGCATTTAAGCTAGCTCCTGCAGAGGGCTCCATATTGGGACTTTATCCCAATAGATAAGGTGTGGTCGATGCGATAGGCAACAATAAACTACAGAAAAATTTAAAGTTGATCGCTGCATTTAAATACTGCATTAATATTTAACGTTACCTTTTAAAAGATCAACCAAGCAGATGATATATATATATCGTGCACCCTGACGATCCGCCTAGATGAAACCTAGGTAGGTTTACTTGGTTCTTTAGGTTCATAGTTAGATTTGCTCAACTTAGTGTATTGAGCACTTAGTTGCTTTTGCTTTACTTGTTTTGGAGTTTTTTTTCTTGGGACTCTAAGCTTGGATTCTGGACGATTGTTTTCGCCTCAGTTACATGTCTTTAATTCTTTCTTTTTTTATCCCTTATTTTTCCTCCGGTAGTGGTTTGTTCATTTATAAGCCAAAGCACCTAAGTTTTTTCCAGACGAGAATAGCTGCCTATATTTATATTATTATTATTATTAGATAGATAGATATATAGATAGATAGATAGATATACTTGCCTAAAAGCCGCTCTGTCGGGAAGCATTTAATCTAGGTCCAGCGGAGGGCTCTTGATTGGGCCTTCATCACAATAGATAAGGAGGAGTAGATGCGGTAGTCAACAATAAGCTACAGAAGAACTAAAAAATGATGGCTGAATTTAAGTATTGCATTAATATTTAAGCTCACCTTTTATAAGTTCAAGTAAAATTCTTCTGCCGTCACTTAATTTAAAGACAAGTTGATGTACGTAGGTCCTTACTTTCCGTACAAACAATTATTTTTATCTCATGGATGACTTTCGCTTGATTTCGCTATTAATTTCGATTATTCTCAGATTATTTACAAGTTATAAAACAATCGCAGTAATAAAAACTTGGTAATCAAAAATTTCTGGATTGTTTGAATGGATCCAGCCTGGAATGTTTTTTGCGGAGTCGGCCTGATCCAAAAAGTGATATATTGGGCTACGGCCTCTAGGAGTAAAGTTAAAAATGTGCGACACAGCGGCGCACTGAGATTCGCGCATATATTATTTAGAAGAAGATGAGTTATTGAGAGTTTTTTTTCCCTTTAATTGAAAAGGTCTGACACAGTGACACATTC
>OZ038511.1:82936290-82948790 GCA_964036315.1 Acanthosepion esculentum | reverse complement strand
CGGGAGAGATCAAGAGAAAAAATGGGTAAATATTTTTTAAAAGGAAATGGGAGAATAAAAAATGAATAGAGTTTAATGTCGATCAAGAAAATTTGACGATGAGAGTAACGGCGAAGAATCCCAAAAAGAGATGGGTTGTTGGTTGATTTTGTTTAGCGACATATCAACCTCCATGGGTTATTTAACGCCGAAATCTAAATATTTTGAACACAATTTTATGCCTTCAACTAAATATATACTATAAATAGGTATTGTTGGTTGATTTTGTTTAGCGACATATCAACCTCTCTGGGTTATTTAACGCCGAAATCTAAATATTTTGAACACAATTTTATGCCTTCAACTAAATATATACTATAAATAGGTATTGTTGGTTGATTTTGTTTAGCGACATATCAACCTCTATGGGTTATTTAATGCCGAAATCTAAATATTTTGAACACAATTTTATGGCTTCAACTAAATATATACTATAAATAGGTATTGTTGGTTGGTTGATTTTGTTTAGCGGCATATCAACTTCTATGGGTTATTTAATGCCGAAATCTAAATATTTTGAACACAATTTTATGGCTTCAACTAAATATATACTATAAATAGGTATTGTTGGTTGGTTGATTTTGTTTAGCGGCATATCAATCTCTATGGGTTATTTAATGCCGAAATCTAAATATTTTGAACACAATTTTATGGATTCAACTAAATATTTACTACAAATAGGTATTGTTGGTTGGTTGATTTTGTTTAGCGGCATATCAACCTCTATGGGTTATTTAATGCCGAAATCTAAATATTTTGAACACAATTTTTTACCCTTCAACTAAATATATTTTGAACGCAATAGTATGCCTTCAACAACTGATAAAATATATTGTTGTTCATTCTACTATAAAATGTATGCTTAGTATGTCTCTATATATCTGGTGTGGTTTTGTTTAGCTACATAATAATAGATTTGGTTTATTTAATGCCGAAATCTTAATATTTTGCACTCTACTTAATGGTTAAATAACTTTTGATAGTAATCGTATGCTTTCAACTACAGATAAAATGTGTCACTGGGTATTTTGCTCTAAAATATATTTCTAATCATTTTACTACTAATAGGTATTGTTGATCCAGTTTTAATAAAAATGTATTCCCGCATTTTCATTAAAAATTGTATTTTTATACTTTCATAGTGTTTTCTTTGGGGGTACCCTATTTTGCCATTGCTGCTACTATTGTATTAATAGCCGCTTATATGGAAGTATTCAGTATTCATTGACCAAACAAGCAGTCCTAATTACGCTTTAAGTGCCCCGCTAACGTTCGGCGCTCTGATCAAATTGTAGTATCTGTTTTTCCTCCTCGCTAACACTCGTTGTCTTTCGATCACCGAAGATAAACAACGTCGAGCCTGGTCAGTACCTAGATGGGTAACCGTTTGAAAATATTAAATCCAGACAGTTTGGATGTGCACTCGCTGTGATGGATAACGGCTCGGAATTGGAAATCGGCGACCCGAGTTCAAATTCCAGTTAGGTTCGTTATCTGCAATTTACAGTTATGAAAGTGCTGGAGCCACCTCTTCTCCTTCCTCTGCTATCGATCATTTAGTATCATTGTTAATCGCTTCCTACTTACCAGGTTGGGATCAAAGTGTAATACCTGTTCTCTTCCTCTCTAATATTAAAGGTAATACTAGCCGTTTTCTTATATGGGAACATTCAGCTTTCATTTACCGAACAGCCAGTGTTACCCGAGTTAGGCTTTTCTTCACTCCATAGCATTCAGGCTGGGATCAAAGTGTAGTATCTGAACTGCATATATCTTATGGTAATGATAAAACTAGCCGTTTCCTTATAAGAAAACATTCGGGATTTGTTGACGGAGCAGCCAGAACTGCAGACGGTTCAAATTATAAAAACTTTCACTTAAAACAATTTTTCCAGAAAATAGGTTTCTTATGGCCAATTTCTTTCTGACGAAGTGTAGAGCGATCTTGCAAAGCAAGAATTCATACAGTAAACACTGTTAATCGGCAATTGCATTTAAAATAAAAACCAACATTTTAATTTTTTCTTATTTTATTCTTTAAAAAAAAAAATTATACAAGGTAACCAAAAAAGTTCCGTTCGTTTTTAAAGGCAAAAAAGAAAACGCTTCACAGTATGTGTAACTTATATTTAGTCTTCGAAATAATCGCCATCGGCATCCAGCACCTTCTGCCAGCATGTCTCCAGCTGTTCAATGCCCTTGTGGTAGAACTCGGGGGGGGGGGGGGGTTGACGCAAAGAAGTCCATGAGGGCTTTGCGCAAGTCTGCTTCATTGGTGAAGGATTTCCCACGAAGATGATTATCCAGGGAGTGGAAGAGGTGGTAATCGGATGGCGCAAGGTCAGGTGAATAAGGTGGGTGGCACAAAGTCTCCCACCCAAGTTGCTGTATGGTATCCCTGACCAATCTGCAACATGCGGCCTGGCGTTTTCATGGAGGAAAAGCACACCTTTGCGGTTCACCAGTGCTGGCTCTTTCTGGCGCAATGCCTGTTGCACACGTTTCAATTGCTGCAAGTATAGGTCTCCAGTGACCGTTTGGCCCGTTGGTAGCAGTTCATAATGAACCACTTGACGACCTGTCCACCAGACACAAAGCATAATCTTGCGTGGGTGCATAGGCGGTCTTGCGGTGTGAGGGATAGCATCCTGAGGAGACAACCAATGTCTGGAACGCTTGGGAGTTTCGTACAGAACCCACTTTTCATCACTGGTAAGCACTCGATTGAATAAGGATGCGGTACGGTGGCGAAAAAGCAGCGATACGCAGGCTGACACTCGTTCTCCCTTGTGGACCTCCAACAGCGTTTGCGGAACCCACTTGCACAGTTTGTACATCTTACCTAAGCGGTGCAGGTGAAGTCTAACTGTTTCATCGGAAACGTTGAACTGTCTTGCAAGTTCACCACACGTTAGACTACTGTCCTCTTCAATGGCCACCTTCAGGACTCCGTCATTCAAGACCTGTGGCCGTCCACTGCGAGGCTCATCATGGAGAGACGAATATCCCGACTTGAATTTTCGAAACCAACGCCTTGCAGTACGTTCATCCACAGCACTATTCCCAAACGCTTGACATATGTGGCGACTTGATGCAGCTGTTGATGAGCCTACATTAAAGCAAACAGCCCCGAACGAGATCTCTAGATACTTCGATCCTTCTCACAGCTGTCAGGCTTATCACTGATGGCCAGGCACGTTGCGCGTGTTTTTTTTATAACGTCAGATGTTTCTTCTTCCGGCTGTCCGAATTTTAAAACAATTGCTACACGCATTTCGGATTTATTTCAACTTCATTCAATGACTAATCAAAAAACGGACAGAACTTTTTTGGTTACCTTGTAATTATTACCTATGATTTTTTCAAAATTTGTTGTAATTGTCACGTGAGTGTGTGCGTAGAAGAGAAAAGAGAATTAATTGTAACTGTTATCATTATTTTCTTATAATTAATTTTTTAGTAATGAATATTTTAGGGACACGACACATGAAGAAAGGAATAAAAAAGAAGAAAGCAAAAAACAAAGAAGACGTAGAAACAAAATGTAGAAGAAGAAATAGTACCACTGAAGAGGGTAAATAACAGCAATAATAATAATAATAATAGTAATAATAATAATAATAATAATAATAATAAGAAGAAGAAGAAGAAGAAGAAGAAGAAGAAGAAGAAGATGATGAGGAAGAAGGTGAGGAAGAAGAAGAAGATGAGGAAGAAGAAAAGGAAGATGAAGAAAAAGAAGATGAGGAGGAAGAAGATGAGGAAGAAGAAGAAGAAGATGAGGAAGAAGAAGAAGAAAAGACGACGAAGAAGATGGAGAAGAAGAAGATGAGGAAGAAGAAAAGGAAGAAGATGAAGAAGAAGATGAGGGGGAGGGGGAGGAGGAACAAGAAGAAGAAGAAGAAGAAGTAGAGGAAGAAGAAGAACATGAAAATGAGAAAGAAGAAAAGGAAGAAGATGAAGAAGAAAAAGTAGAAGATGAGAAGGAAGAAGAAGAAGAAAAAGAAGAATTAGAAAAAGAAGAAGAAGAGGTGAAAATGAGGAAGAAGAAAAGGAAGAAGATGAAGAACAAGAAGAGGAAGAAGAAGAAGAAGAAGAAGAAGATGATGATGATGATGATGATGAGAAGGAAGAAGAAGAAAAAGAAGAAAATGAGGAAGAAGAAAAGGAAGAAGAAGAAGAAGAAGAAGAAGAAGAAGAAGAAGAAGAAGAAGAGGAAGAAGAAGAAGAAGAAGATGAAAATGAGGAAGAAGAAAAGGAAGAAGATGAAGAAGAAGAAGAAGATGAGGAGGAGGAGGAGGAGGAAGAAGAAGAAGAAGAAGAAGAAGAAGAAGAAGAAGAAGATGAAAATGAGGAAGAAGAAAAGGAAGAAGATGAAGAAGAAGAAGAAGAAGAAGAAGAAGAAGAAAAAGATGAGGAGGAGGAAGAAGAATAAGAATAAGAAGAGGAAGCAGAAGAAGATGTAAATGAGGAAGAAGCAGAGGAAGAAGATGAAGAAGAAGAAGAAGATGGGGAAGAAAAAGAAGAAGAAAAGGTTAAAAATGAAGAAAATGTAGTAGTATTAGTAAAAAGACAAAGCAAACAAAAAGAAGAAAATGGACGCACACAAAAAATGATTAAGAAGTGAAAATAAGAAATTGATGATATTTGATGATAATTATTTTTGACTGAGGGCTAAGGGAGATAACTGAAAATGAAGTCAGGGAAAGGGTGAAATATAGGGAAATGAATCAGAGATATGAAAGCAAAAACCAAAATTTTGCGCCTGTTCATAAACCATTTTTAAATTGGTGACTAAGTTCAGTTCACAGTTAAATGTTCGGATATATTAACGCCTTTCAACGTGATTTCTTTATAAAAAGGAATTTCCAATACACACACACACACACACACACACACATATATAGAAATAAATATATATATATATATATATATATATATATATATATATATATATATATATATATATCAATTTCTGAAATAATAAATTGAATTGTTTCGTCAGTAAACCCGCGTCATCATCAAAAAATGTTATTTCGCAAGAAAGCAACTACATTACAGAGACAAAACGTGTTTCACGTTTGGCCTTAGAAAACTTTTTTTAAATTTTAGCTTTACGTTAAAGAAATTAGATCTTACCTAATTTCAACCTATTTTAATACTGAAATGCATTGTAAACCAGTCAGCAGTCAACAATGCAAATTTGTTGAGAGAATAAGGTTATTATATATATATATATATATATATATATATATATATATATATATATATATATATATATATATATATATATAATTATTTATTTAAAAATTATAACATAAATATGTTATAAAATTATTTTTCTCCTCAGTAATTTTATAATTTTATAATTTTAAACTTAATAGAGATTAAATTTAGATTTTAAAATTGGTAATTTTTTACTTTTAATTTTAATTTCAAATTTTATGATATAATTTAATACTTATTGGTTAGAATAAATTCTATTTTAGTATAACCCCAACTTTAAAGCTTTTAATGGCTATTATAACCTTACTTGGTTGTCAAAGTTTTTGAATTCTCGTATACTTGTATTTTGATTGTTCATTCCAGCTTATGTAACATCGTTTTCCATTTGCGAAGGATCATTAATTAATTGGAAACTTTTAAAACCCTTTATTCTACATTTAACATCATCATTTGATAAAACACCGGAGGTGTTGAAACAAAATGGCTATTTTTGTACTGATTTATAACATATTTGTGTTATAATTTTTAAATAAATAATTATATCTGCTCTACTCTGTATTGAGCAATCTTATATATATATATATATATATATATATATATATATATATATATATATATATATATATATATATATAT
Organism: Acanthosepion esculentum; assembly: GCA_964036315.1. NCBI lineage: Eukaryota > Metazoa > Mollusca > Cephalopoda > Sepiida > Sepiidae > Acanthosepion > Acanthosepion esculentum. Next base: position 82,942,889 of record OZ038511.1, on the reverse strand, counting down.
ATATATATATATATATATATATATATATATATATATATATATATATATAAATATAAAATTCATGGAGTCTAGAAGAAACCTCAACAGAATGCAGAAAGCACTGGACGACCGTTTCGATACCTCTTCGATACCAAGACCCGTTTGAACAGTTGCTATGGCGTTTGCTTGATAACCTAACTGTCCGGGTTTCAATTCTCGGTAGTGGGTGCGCACTGCTGATGTATTCCCAGATATCGATAAAAAACGGCCGTCCAGTGCTTTCTGCATTCTGTTGAGTATTCCTCTAGACTCGATGAATTACTTAATTATAATTATCTCAAATCCTCCTACCGTAAAGAAAGTTGGTTCTCTGTGCCGAGCCAGGGAATTTTTCTCCCCGGAATCGATCCTTCAAGTATATGAATCGACCATTCGCCCTTGCATGGAGTATTGCTGCCATATATGGTCTGGGGCCCCTGCTGTTTGCCTCGGTGTTCTTGATAAGATCCAGAGACGGATAGGCAACGTGATTGGCCCTGATCTGTCATCTCGTCTGCAGTCGCTCTCTCACAGACGCGATGTTGCCTCGCTCTGCCTTTTTTACAAGTACATCCACGGTAATTGCTCTGAGGAGTTGCGTTCGCTTGTCCCCAGGCCTCGTGAATTTAAACGCCCCACCAGGCTGGCATCCCGCTCCCATCCCTACACCGTGGAAACTGTTAGATGTAGACGTCTCTTCTACTCCAATAGCTTCATGTCTCGCACATCTCGCCTATGGAACTCCCTTCCCTATTACTGTTTCCCTGACAAATACAATCTCCAACGGTTTAAGTGTAGCGTCAATCGGCATCTCCAGTTGCCTTGATCTATCCACTTCCCTTCTCCACATCCTTTCATTTCTCATTCGTATCTGATCTCGCTCCGGATCTTTTGTGGCCCCCTTGCCTTGATCGACCCACTGTCTTTCTCTTTCTCCACATCCTCTCCTTTACCACTCCTATCTGCTCTTCCTCCAACCCTTCTTTAACCCCTTGCGTAATAGTGGCCTCTAGCCTTGCTTGGGGTGATATGATTAAGAAAAAAAAATTTAAATGCATTGCTGATATGTATATATGCGTGTGGCTATTAATGTAATAGGAAAGCACTGTTAGATTAATGATATAAAGATTCTTAGTATTTATGTTTTTATTAAATTGATAAAAAAAAGTGCTCAATACGGAAGTAGAACTTAAAATTATAATTATTTTTTAAAATAGGATTCCATCGCGACATAAAAATTACTAAGTTTCGAAACGGAATCTCAAGTCCTAAAGTTTAATTTCCATATTTAACGTAAAATTTAGAGAACAGTTTCTATCTCAAATGATGATTAGAGGCCACATTTAGATTCTAAATTCTGGGGAGTTAAATGGCCGATGTAAGGGGTGATGTGGTCGTAGAAATTGTCTGGTAGCCATGACTGGTTTCTTCTGCTTGTGATGCATGATACAGTGTCCTGTTACCAGACACACAGTTTTCCAACAGCCACCTTCTTGACCCAGGGCAGCACTACTTCCTCAAGCCACTTGACGTAGGCATCTGCGTTGAATCTGATATTCTGTGGGAAGATGAATGGAGGTATAACGTCACGATCACTAGTGATCACTCCAACCATCTTCGTAATCACCATTAGACTCATCCAACTCTTTTTGCATCCCCTGCACTGTCCTCAGATTGACATCCAAACTCTATGAAATGTTTGTATTGGAACTTATTATATTAATTTTAAAATTTATTAAAATAAAATATCATTATATTAATACAAATTGATTTATATAGCAATAGACCTCGTGAAAAAGGGTCATCATCGAATAGTATTGAACTCAATGGATCTAAATATGAAAAAATAACTTAATGAGTCGCCATCAACCACGGGATCTGATTGAATAAATCTTCATCCTTTTAAAAATGTATTATTTGCTCACATATTTTAAAATGGTTTATTATCAGTTACTTTATTAGTCTACAGCAATGTTTCATAGAATTTAGTTGTTAAATACAAGTTTATTTTCACTATTTTAGTCTTACTTCAAAATAAAGCATTTACATTTACTGTTTCTATAATGCAATTTCGAAAAATATCTACGAGTAAATCGTAAAACAAACTTTGATTTTATTGAAAGTCTATTAGGTTCCATTTAGGAATTTTAAGAATAAAAAGGGTGCGTGGGTAAAAATAAAATGTTGAGAAACACTGACGATTATGTTGAGGATGTTGATGAATTTCATATATTCAGAATTGAACACACATAATTTGGTGGAGAGATGCGGAAAAATAAAATTCATTTTAAAATTGTACTTTTGCGTTTAGAATGAATAGCTGAAATATGTATAAATGGGTAAAATAAGAAAGAATGAAAGACAGAAAGAAAATTATGACAATAATAAGGAAGGAAGAAATTAAGAAAGAAAGAAAGAAAGAACGAAAGAAAGGAAGAAAAAAGGAAGTGATTTTTAAAATAGTGTTAAAAGAAAGAAAGAAAGATAGAAAGAAAAAAGAATGAATGAATGAAAGAAAGAAAGAAAGAAAGATAATTATGAAAATAATAAGGAAGGAAGAAATTAAGAAAGAAAGAATTTAAAAAAGAAGGAAAGAAAAGAAGAAAGAAAGGGAGTGATTTTCAAAACAGTGTCGAAGAAAGAAAGAAGATAATTATGAAAATAATGAGGAAGAAAGAAAGAAAAAAAGAAAGAAAATTATGAAAATAATGAGGAAGAAATTAAGAAAGAAAGAATTTAAGAAAGAAACAAAGAAACAAAGAAAAAAGAAAGAAGGAAAGACAGAAGGAAAGAAAGAAATAATATAATAATAATAAGGAAAGAAGGAAGAAAGAAAGATTGAAAAAGAAAAAAGAAATTAAGATAGAAAAGAGGAAAGAAAGAAAAAATAAAGAAAGCATTATAAAAACGGAATGAAGAAAGGGAGGATAGATTAGTTATCAAAGTAGGAGTAAAGAAAGAAAGAAAGAAGGAAAGAAAGAAGGAAAGAAGGAAAGAAAGAAAGAAAGAAAAAAGATAGAAGGAAAGAAAGAAAGAAAGTAAAACCGAAAGTAATTAAACCAGGAAGCAAGAAACAATAATTAGGATAAAAAAAAGAAGAAATTAAGAAAGCGATAATGAAATATACCGAAAGAAACAAAGAAAAAAAGAAAAAAAAAAGGAAAATGAACGAATGCGACCGTCTGTCTAAAATTCTGAATATTTTTATCAGTCCTTATTATGGTATCTCAGCCATTTTTATTGACCATTCAGACTGCTGCTCTTTCTCCAAATACATTTGGCCGACGTCCAAACGTCCCGGACATCTGTCTCTTATCTGGGTTGCTTTTACTCTTCACCTGTGCTATAGAAGGGGAACTGTTTTCTATGGACGATATCAATATTCGACGTAACAAGCAGACATTTGACTTAAGGCAAACATTTTTTTAAATATTTCTACAGTAGTGTTCACTCTGGAAAAGGCCCGGGGGACACTCAAGGCAGAGGGTTAGAGAGAACGAAACACAGTTTATGCTGATGTGTTTGGAAAATAACTGTTAACCCTAGACGAACAGGTTAAGATTATGGTGATCAGGGAAGGAACCTTTTGGGTGTCGGTTCCACAAGGCAGTTGTTCGTGAGCAGAAGCTGCTCCAGTAGAACTTACATCTAACCGGGAAGATATGAAGCGAATGAGGGTCGTTCGCTACAATGTGTGTGGCCTGGCAGGACTTAGCCGTGCATGTTAGAACTGGTGGGAACTAAGGATATTTTTCGGCTGAACATTTTACATGGAAATAGCGATCTGGCAGTGAGAGGCTTGCGACGTCTCATCTGGAAGAAAAGGGTGGAAAACAATTCATCGCCTACAAGGACGCGGAGAGGCTTTTGGAAAAGTGGAAAGTGAAGTCTCGGCAGCTCTGGTCCACATATGGCATCACTACTCGGTATTTTCAGTCTGGTTTGGCTCTTATAAAAGCTATGCAGAGTATTACGAGACAGAAGGATTCCTTTCGTAACAAATAAAATAGTACTGAACTGCTACGTGATATCTGTCATCCTTTACGACAGCGAATGTTGGACGGTCTCCTCAAAGATGAAAAAGACAATCGAAGCAACGGAGGTATGGTTCTACAGAAGGATGCTGAGGATATCATGGACTGATCCTGTGAGCAACGATGAGGTTTTGGAGAGGATACAAACAAGGAGGAAGCTTATACTTAACATAAGGAAGAAGCAGGTGAAATTTCTGGGACACGTGATGAAAAAGCGGTGCATGGAGAATCTAATACTCACAGGTCGCATGATATACCTTGCGGGCTTAAGCAAGTGGATGACAGAACCTGGCCTAGGGGAAGTAACAAAGGGACAACACTTATTGAGAGCTACAAGGGATAGGAGGTAGTGGAGAGCCGTGATTGCTTACGTCCTGAAGGGACAGGACACATAAAATGAAAGAAAGAAAGGAAGGTATAGAATAGCGATACTTGCGTGAATCGATCATTTTTTTTTTCAGAAATTTTAACGATGGATTGTCTGTACGAGTACTACTTGAGGTCTCGGAAGACTTTAAGGCCTAAGAGGCGCTCAAGACATGGGGCCTCCTGAAGTAATATCCATTCATCGTTATTCATGAGAGTCCTGCGTACGATCGGCGACAAGAACGATAACGATTAACACTTGATTTAAAGAGCTCAATATTCTGATGATTAGGAAAACAAGCTGTCACTTGAGGTCTGGATTCACTTTAAGTCACAATTTAAGACAATACAGAATGCTATTTACCCGAGGCAATCCGCACTGAAAACGATTATACAAGAATATCTATACGCATATGTACCTTGCTACGTGTCACACATTTTTTCAGTATCGGTCAATATTTCTGAGATGTGATATTATGTACACTATTTACATTATTCGGACTATTGTCCTCATCTTTGTCGCCATATTTATGACAAAGTTTCGGTCGTTGTACGCTCGGGCCTTCTTCAGGTGGTTGGAATGTCGAACTGAACCCTTTATTTCGCTCACTGGGGTAGACTGTTCTAGTTCAACGAGCCATGTCTAATAGATATCAGTTATCAGTTATCTCCTGTCGATTCCTCTCTCCAAGTTCTCCACCGCCTTAACCAGGTATTAAACTCACACTCTTTGGGTCCTGTCACTGGATCTAACTAGCGCTTTTATCCACTGTGCCATGTGTCCTTGAGAACAGTGGATAAAGGCGTTGCTTAGATCCAGTGACAGGAGCCAAAGAGTGTGAGTTCAATACCCGGTTAAGGCAGTGGAGAACTTGGAGAGGGGAATTAACTGGAGATAACTAATAACTGATATCCATTAAACATGGCACGTGGAACTAGAACAGTCTACACCAGTGAGCGAAATAAAGGGTTCAGTTCGACATTCCAACCACCTGAAGAAGGCCGGAGCGTACAACGGCCGAAACGTTGTAATAAATATAGCGACAACGATGAGGACAATAGTCCGAATAATATAAATCGTGCACACATTTTTTGTAAGAAAATGATGATTGATTTTATATCATTGTTATAATTTTTGGAGAAAAATGATACATTTTAATATTACTCAATTATCTTGCCGGTGTGACCTTCATCTTCTGGATTTCTCCTTCTATATCTCGGATTGGAGTCATTCTCTTATTTCAAATTTAAATTTAATTTAAATCAAAGGGAATAAAATTTTCAGTGGTTTGTGTTTCCTCCGCCCGTGGACGCCCTTTGATCAAAATGAAATATACTTATCCATGCAACCTAGAAGCCATTCCATTGTTCAAATTTAAATTTAATTAAAATCAAAGGGAAAAAATTCACTTTGATCTGACCCCTTTGACATGTATTTGATGCAATACTTGATTGAGCGAATTGATGAGCAGATTTCAACATTGATACGACAGTTGAATTGTCACAACAAATATGTATTGTAAGGCACTACCGACTGATTGGTAATTTCTTGCTCAACTTGACGTCCATATCGTCTCATTTTGATCTTGCCAATGTAACCTGCATCTTCTGAATTTCTCCTATATTTTGGATATGAATCATTCGCTTGTTCAAATTTTAATTTAATTTAAATCAAAAGGAAATATATAAGTTGGGGATCCCCTTTGATAAAAAGGATCCTGTCGATGTGGCCTCCATTTTCTGGATTTCACTTTCCTTACTTTGGATGTCAGTCATTCCCTTGTTCAAATTTAATTTAATTTAAACCAGAAGTGAAATAAAAATTCAGCGGGGATTCTTGTGCTCCCAACCAGGGATCCCCTTTGGTAAAAATGATCCTGTCGATGTGACCTCCATTTTCTGGATTTCTCTTTCCTTACTTTGGATGAGAGTCATTCCCTTGTTCAAATTCAAATTTAATTAAATCAAAGAGAAAAAAAATTCAGTGTGGGTTTTTGATTGCGGATCCCCTTTGATCAAAATGGAATATACTTATCCACGTATCTTAGGAGTTATTCCTTTGTTCAAATTTAAATTTAATTTATATCAAAGTAGAAAAAAATTTAAGTGGTTGTTTGTGACCCCCCTCTTGACTACCTTTGTACAAAATGAACTATATTTATCCAAGTACCCTGGGTAACG
>OZ038511.1:82858790-82931290 GCA_964036315.1 Acanthosepion esculentum | reverse complement strand
ATATTGAAGATATTATATGTTGATATTTCAATTCAATAAACTGGTGTTGAAAAATTAATTTCTTGAAAACATGTATTTTTGCTTATATGTGCACACTTTAGAGACACCCTGTATATTGCATTCGTACGTGTGTCGAGAGCCGGAGAGAGAGAGTGAGCCAATCCTAGTATTTGTTTGTGTATAATAATTGCTTCCTTATAAGTAGCTCATCCTTCGTTTTGTAAATTTATGTTAATTGCCCGTGTAGAAGTAGATGTTTGACACTGCAATATGTCTGACTGTTTGTTTTTTCTTGGGTCATTGCAATTCTCTTGTTTACTTTTTATTTCCAAATGGTTCTTTGCAATATATACGTACTTGGCCATGGTTAAGTGTAATTGACAAATTTCACAACAAACAAAAATAGCAATTCTCATAAAAACAATAAGAAATAAATAAGCAGGGCGTCTACCCAAACATGGGTATCCACAATATATAGTGTTTAAGTAATAAAAAATATATAGTATATTTTGATAGAGATCATTCGTTTATTCTCGTTTTATTAATGAAACGAGAATAAACGAATGATCTCTATCAAAATATACTATATATATAAAATATACTATATATTGTGGATACCCATGTTTGGGTAGACGCCCTGCTTATTTATTTTTTATTGATGAGCCAATTGGAGTAAAGTGCCATGCAGTTTTAAATTTTTCCCAATTGTGTCGAATGCAACGATCATTCGTTTATTCTCGTTTTATTAATGAAACGAGAATAAACGAATGATCTCTAAAGATGACGAATACGGAATATTTTTGTAAGTTGATACTAGTGTAATGACAGAAGCACGCAGGTGTAGGCTTTAAGTAATTTTTATTAACCTGAGAATACAAGGTTCGTGGCCTTTTATAGTCCTAGTAAATAGAAATATCTCTCTCAAAGAGGAGAGGAAGAAAACAAGGGGAGGTCACTCTTGATTATTCAAAACAACTAGTAAACTTTATGGACAGAAGCGAAGAAAACATTTCAAAACTATTTCTTTTCCATCATATTTAACGGAAGGAAGTAAGACAAATTTAAAATATGAAATCCTTACGCGTAACGCAAATGTGGCCTTTGAAATAAACTGTAAAAAGCGACTACAACTCCTTGAAGCATTAACCATACAAACAAACAATACAGCATCAATGAAATTGCATCCTATTCAAGCCCTAGAATGGTAAATTGTTTCGGGTAAAAATGTAATAATAAATGGCAGAAAGGAACCGTAATTGAAAAATCCGAAACGATATATTTGCAAAGGAAACCAATGACATAAAAAACAATTAAATGTATTTGAAAATGGCTAACGATTCCGATCGGAAAATATATTTTTATTTATGAGCTTGAAACAAAGAAAAAGGTATTTAACAAATTTACTGCCCATATCTCTGAGATGAGGTATTATGCTTTATGTATTATTCGGACTGTTATCCTTATCATCGGGGTAGAGCTTTCTAATTCCACGAGCTATGCCTCTTCTGGATGCATCAGCTGTTTCTTTCTAACTCAACTCTCCAAGTTAATGCCGTGGCCTGGTATTGAACACACGACTAGTCATTGGATCTAACCAACGTTTTTGTCCACTGGGCCATGTATCCTTGAGGACATTTGTGTTTGAATTTCTGGGACTTATAAATCTAATATCTCACCATTACTTTTTTACCAGAGCTTATATTGCGATTTTTTTTTTTGTTGTTCATTGCTTTTCTCTAGAACTCTTTATTACTGGCTCCCATATTGTCTTCATTTCTATGAAGGCGATATTTGTGGCATAACATATATGCTGATTCCTAAAATATTCGTATTTTCCAGTGATGTCTCTTCTTTCAACTTCATCCCACAGGAGGCGGTGATCTCCCTTTTCCCTACATATGTGATCAGCTATGCCGGATTTTTCTACTTCCCCTCGTGAGCCCGCTTTACGATGCTTCTGCAGTCTTACCTTAAGGGGTCCGCCTGCTTCTCCTTTGTATTTCTTACCACAGATGCACCAGATAGCATACACACAGTCCTTAGTCATGTTCTTCTCTATGAAGTGTCTTACTTAGAAGAAGTGTCTGCGAAGTGCTGAACCACTTTTGAAGATTGTCCTGATGTTATATGGACCACAGATCCTTTGTATTTTCTCCGATAATCCTTTCACATACGGTAGGCACACTGAAGCTGTTTTCTGAGTTCTGTTACCCTCTTGTATCCTCCTATCCCAGTTTGTTGGAGCTGCTCTCATGTACCCAGGGTAGTTGTCACGTTCTATGGTATTGCTTATTCTGATCAATTCCTGTTCATGTCTCTGGGCCGCCATTTATGAATTTTACTCGATGTTGTAAGCAGCGGACAGTCCATTTCTTTACACTTTATTCGTGGTGGCAGTTGAAGTTGAGGTATTGTCCGGTGAATGTTGGCTTGCGGTATACGGGATGACTTGAACTTCTACTCTGTTCGAGATATTAGCCCATCCAGAAATGCGAGTTTGTTGTCGTTTTCCCGATCCATTGTGAACTGTATCGTTGATCTTACTGAGTTCACATGATCTAGTAGTAGCTGGACGTCCGCCCAGTGTGGCTAGAGTATGAAGGTGTCATCTACGTATCTCAGCCATAGGGTTGGCTTTAGTGGTGTCGATTCTAATACCATTTCCTCAAAGTATTCCATTTATAGGTTTGTCATTGCATTACTGCCCAGGTCCAGCCAAATGAAATATGTTGAGTTCGATCTAATGTGAGATATGTGCAGGTGTCAAAAAACAGTAAAAAAGACACATTCAGAGAGAAATGATTAAATACAGGTTAAACACATTTCTACTTACAGCGAATATGGAAAGGAATGTGCCTCAGTTGGTGGACGAAAACGCTATATAAAGCTACAGCAAAATTGTCGTAAAGGTATTCACCTATGCTACATCTAAAGACAATAAAAATATCCAGTAAGCTATATTTTCCCTGTCGATATTTAAAGATAAATCATACATTAATGGACTTATCAAGCTTTCGTAGCTTATTTAAAACCAGAAAATATTTTTAGATGGCAAGAATATTTTTGTAGATAATGTTACTTTTACTGAAACAATCCTACAAATTAACCCATAACTGGGGGCTGCATATGTGAATTCGTAAATTTCGCAAGGCTATTTGTTAGTAACGGAATATAACGGACCCGGCTGGAATTGCAATTCGGCTTCCAGGTATAAACATTTATATATTACACAACACGCACATCCGAGCTTTAAACATCTGTTATTCCCAAGCGGTCACTCATCTACGTACTGACCAGGATCAACTTTGCTTAACTTCAACATGACATGGCCGTTAGCCTAGCTTTACTGGAAACCGAGTCTCAGGCAAAATATATTCAAATTAGAACATCTGTGGAGATGCTGTCCATATGGAGAAACAGAATTTAGAATGAGTTTCGTCTTCTACGCAGCAGACGAAATGTTAAAACATATATACATATATATATATATATATATATATATATATATATATATATATATATATATATATATATATATATATATATATATATATATATATATATATATATATATATATATATATATATATATATATATATATATATATATATATATATATATATATATATATATATATAAACGGTCAGATTTCTTTAGCATTTATTTTTAAAACCAGTGTTCGATACACAGTGGAGCATAATATTATAATATTATTATTTAAAAATATGTATTCATCACGACACAGAAATCACCATGTTTCGGAACTAAAAACTAAACTTTAAATTAAAATTAAAGTTTTTGTTCCATTCTCAAGCGATGTTGAATACCTTTCGAAAAATGATTTACTTTATTTATGCTAAATCATATTATATAGTTTAATTTAGAGGAGGAAGGGGATTACAAAATTTTTAAAGGGTGTTGCCTTTTTTGACGAATCAGGATAACGGACTAATTTAAGATGGCAATGTGCACATATATGTCAAGGATTAGGTATACATTGGGATTGCCTTATATATGTATATATATATATATACACACACACACACATATATATATATATATACATATATTTCAAGCGTATTCTGGATTTTTCAAAGACAAAAAGATTTTAGGCACTTTTATTTTGCAGTTAATTTTTAATTATATACATAAAGATTTTTTTTCAAAAGCGTCGTTTGAATATGAGCAAGTCGTATTAAAATACAATTTGATATATATATATATATATATATATATATATATATATAGGGACTCATTAGCAGTGCGCATCCACTACCAAAATTCGAACCCCAACCGTTTATTTACAACGCGTTGTATGGAAACGAGTTCGTTTCGAAACGGCTGTCCATTGCTTTTTGCATTCTGGTGACGATTCTTCTAGACTAGATGAATTACTATAATAATTTGTCTAAATCTCCAAAATTCTATTACTTGTATATACTTGTTCGACCCAGCTAATGCTCTGCGATGGAGCGGTTCGGGGCAAAAGAAAAGTAGTGGCTCTTGGGGCACAATCCGTTTGGTTATGAATACTCGGATGAGTATCATCACGGAATTTGTTAGTAGCTGCGCTATATCGAGTCTATTCAATTTCTTCGTCGTTACTGAAGCCCTTTGGCAGAGTTGGAATGACGTTTGTGTTGTATCGAAACGTTTCGATATCGAAAGTCGGTAGTGGATGCGCACTCCTGATGAATAACAATATATATATATATATATATATATATATATATATATATAGCGAGGTAGAATTTTATATATTTACAAACAGTATAAAAATATCAATCTGTCATATTTCTCTCTCTCTCTCTACATATATATATATATATATATATATATATATATATATATATATATATATATGTAAGCATATGTATGTGTGCTAAGATTTCTTAAAATACCTGTAGTTTGTCTGAACAGCGGAAAACCGTACAATCGATACATATATATATATATATATATATATATATATATATATATATATATATATATATTCACTTACGCAAATACCTAATCACTTATATGACCTCACATAGATCTATATGTAAGTACGCACACACTTGACACACACACTGACTCACACATTCGAATACCTTAATAATCATTAAATTATAGTTGAACTATTATATTTTCTGCGACTGTCAACACACACACATGTACATATACACACACACACACACACATATATATATATATATATACACACACATATATATATATATATATATATATATATATATATATATATATATATATATATATATATATAAATATCCCTTGCGTATCTATAAAACCAAATGCTATAACCCGCCTCAGGAGCGGAATAGCCTTTGTCCCGAAATGGATAAGTACATCGCAAGAACTGGTCTCCCCGTAGACGCCAGAGTCCTGCCACCAAGAATCGGTGGCTGGAAACAAAATGATATTTCAGTAAACATCGCATTGATTGCAGCCATCTTGGAATCCCGGGAGGCGGCTACAGCTTCTCGTAGTGTTTAAAACTTTTTCGGGAGAAAACTTTCGTAAAATAACACAAAAGCTGACTATCGACGAAAATACGGTACACTGTATTTGAATATTTATCACACATTTTTTTTTCTTGGAAGGCATTTTGCCGAAATTTAAAGTGGTCCCCTCTTCTGCAAACACATTCATTGAACAGTTTCAAACTTGACATTTGTAACAAGAACCAGATCAAGCTTAACATAAACATCAGTAAATAAGAAAAATTAATAAATGTTTAGTCGAGTTATTTTATTAGATAAGTCGAATGAATTCATTGGTCATTTATATGGAGTACCGTTGTCAAAAATAGAGTAAAGTTTTCATATCTGGGCAGGAGCTACCAAGACCTCACTTTCCAGGTTAGATAAAATCCAAAAGCGTCTCCGAGTCCTTGTGAGTGACGAATCATTCTCCGCTTATCCGATCTCTCTACTACAGTAGGGATCTGGTAAGCCTCTCGCTGATCTATCGCTGCTTCGATGGAATATGTTCGGACAAACTACATTCCCTGTTCCTGCCAGTGCAAAATTTCACAGCTAGGACAGGCCATACCCTTTACATTGCAGCAAACCGCGCATGCTTCCTTTCGTATTTCTCGAACAGCTTCTTCCCGCAAAACCACTTGTCAGTGCAACCGACTCCCAAGAGGATGTTTCCCCGATCAGTACAATCTTAAACTATTCAAGGCTAGGGTTAATCGTTATCTTCTCCTCCTATCCGTATAAACTATGTCTCTTAATCTGTAAATCTCTACATCGAGTGGCTTTTAGAGAGTGAAGATTACTGTTAAAAGAAGTAATGTAAAGTGCAGATAAATATGTAAAGTCAGGGATCGATTTGTCACTTTATTTATTTTTAGGAACAAAGCACCTGCTTCTAAAATGATGATTTTTTTTTTCAAAGAAAAAAAATGATATGGGAAAAGGCTCCAAGAAGTACGAGATCCTCCTGAAAAATAACAGGTCTGGTGTCACCATTTATTTCTATTCGAAACAACAAACTATATGGTTTCTTGTTCAAAGTAATCTCCTCTCGAGTCTAATGCACATTCTATACTTCTCTTTCACGCTTCTATGCACATCTGCAAGGATTTTTCTTGTATGCCCCTCAGCCCCGTTGTTACGGCCATCTTGACGGGCTGCACGCGTTCTTTGGGGGAAAAGAATAAAATTACATGTAGCAAAATCAGGAGAATAAGAAAATCGTACCAGTAATGTGAACATTGAAGTCAACATTCAGAAGCGTCAGGCCTGTCACCTCTGAGTGTTGACTTCAATGTTCACTTTTATATTTATATTTACATACGCTCTATCTCTGATATTGAGCACTTTATCTCGTAAATATAGCACACCTTAAAACTATATTTCTTCATATATATATATATATATATATATATATATATATACGAGGGTCATTCAGTAAATAAGGTAATTTTTTCGGTATAAGGACTTCTAATACAGATAGAAGCTTACTCTTTTTTATTTTTTTTGTTTTACTTCTTTTTCACATAGATTTAATTTCTTTTGCAGATTAAAAAAAAATTTGAGAGTTTTGCCGATTAACAAAGATGGCCGACCAAGAAGCATGCTCCAGGATTGAACAGCGGTCAGTTATCAAGTTTTTGGTTGCTGAAGGGTGCAAACCAGTTGAGATTCATAGGAGAATGTCAACTGTGTATGGTGCCACATGTTTCAGGCAAAAAATGTCTACAAGTGGGCTAAATTGTTTAAAGAAGGACGGAGCAGTGTTGAAGATGAAGACAGGCCTGGGAGGCCTACAGAAGTGAGGTCTCCTGAAGTTATAGAATCAGTCAATGACCTCATTCAGTCTGACAGAAGGGTGACAGTGGATGACATTGCAAGGACATTGAGCTTATCTGTTGGGACAAACGCAGGGGTCATCAGTCAGAAGGAGTCATCTTGCATCATGACAACGGAAGGCCTGACACAGCAGCCCAAACGGTTCAGACCATCAACGAGCTGGGCTGGGAACTGCTCCCTCATCCCCTTAGAGCCCAGACCCCTTGCCCCTTCAGACTTTCACCTGTTTGGTCTCTTGAAAGCGTTAACGAGAGGCACGAATTTAAAAGTGACGATGAAGTCAAAAGTGTTGTGAGCGACTGGCTGAGACATCAGTCCAAAGATTTTTACGCTGAGGGAATACAAATGGAAAAAGTGTGTGACAGTGCTGGGAGACTACGTTGAAAAATAATAAAAAAAGTAAGCTTCTATCTGTATTAGAAGTCCTTATATCGAAACATTCACCTTATTTATTGAATGACCCTCGTATATATATATATATATATATATATATATATATATATATATATATATATATATATATTAATACATATCTCATTAAATAATATAGATAAGCGTTGTCTATATATTTTATGTAAGTTTTTTTCATATAGTCTGATAATCTTAATAACATTATCATTAAATAATGAAAGAAAATCACAATATTGATACATACTTTTTTTTATTTAATCCAATCTGAGCTTTCGGCTTACATAAGCCATTATCAAAGATGACAATTACACAATATATTTATGCAATACACGAACAAGAAATTGATGATAGTATTATTTGTTTACATGGATGATTTCCAAGCAACGATAAACACGTGCATATAAAACGCTGAAAGCGAAAATCGCACGACAGCTCATGACGTCACACATGACCACGCGAGAGTGAATCCGATGAGTATTGAGTATGGAAAGCCGTTGGTATGAACCAATGACTTCTGTTACTAATTATAGGCATTTAAGGATATTTTTGGAGATTTCATAGTTTATTTTGTTCAGGTTAGGTTTCAACTGTTTTATGTATATAGCTTCAAGAATTTTTAGTTTTTGTTTATTGTTTTCATGTTTAAGTATAGTTGTGTTTTCGACGAGGATTGTGTATGCGGCCAGGCATGTTGTTTTAAATGTCTAAAAATGTTAGAGTTATCATTCAAATGTAGTGTCAAGCGTCGTGAAAGCGAGTTTGTGGTGTGACCAACATAGATATTATTTAGTTCGTTGGAGATACAATCTCCCAAAGGGCACCTGAATTTGTAAACTATGTTGGTTTTTTTCAAATCGCTAACCGGGGGAGAAGAATCATTTCGAATAATTGAGTTGGATATTTTAGATTTAGTGTAGTATATAATTAACTTAATTCTTTTGCTAGGATCTGTTGTGGATATGTTAGTATTTACTAATTTTTTTAGTATATTTTCATCTTGTTTATAATTAGTATGCATTTGATTACGATATAGGAGATTAATATGTTTGAGATTAGTAGAAGCAGTATTATGTACTATTTGCTTAGTATTGAGATTTCTAAGAAAGCATCTTATTTGTTCATCAATTATATAGTTTGGAAAACTATTATTAACAAGTGTTTGTTTTATATTCTTTAGTTCACTGTAAAAAATCTGTTTTGTGGATGAATTAGTTTCTGCACGGTGTATTAGATTTTTTATAATTGCTATTTTGTAGTAATATGGGCATTCGCTCTTGTAGTTAAGTGTACATGAATTTATGCTAGTAGGTTTTTTATATGGCGAAATAGTAAATTTGTTATTATTTGTGTTTATCAATATGTCAAGGAAAGGAATTTTATTATTAGTATTGAGTTCATACGTGAATTTGAGGACAGAATTATTTTGGAAACATTTTTGTAGTTGAAGTATTTCATCTGTATTTTCAACTAACATAAGAATATCATCAACGTATCTTACATAGATGGATGGTTTTTTAAAGTCTGTAAATATCTTATTTTCCAGGTTCGACATATAGAAATTGCTAAATGTCGGACCCAGTACTGAACCCATAGAGACACCATCACATTGTATATATATATTATTATTATGATCTAAGAAAGGGACTTCAGTAGTACAAGCTAATAGTAGTTTCCGTAATATATTAGGATTAATTTTAAGTGGGGGTAAAGATGAGTTACTGTATATATTTCTTATAATTATGTCAATAGTTTCACTAACAGGGACATTGGTAAATATATATATATATATATATATATATATATATATATATATATATATATATATATATATATATATATATATATATATGTTCATGGTAATGGTAGGTTCTTTTACACATATAGTTTTTAGATCATAAAATGAATTGTTGGTAATTTTATTATAAAAATGTATTTTTATATTTTTTTAGTGAGGCATTTATTGTAATTTTGCTAAGAAAATATAAAAATGTAATATAATAAATAGCTACTGTTGATTTTTGTTTGTGGGTTAACTATTTGCCCGTAGCTGAGACCCTAACAGGTGCTACCACCCCGGGCCAGCGTAGACCTGGGAACCACGTCAGTTAAGATGTGTTTCCAATCTCCCAATCAGATGCCTTGCTGCCGGATGTACTTTATCGCCATACCCAGGACGACGCGTGCCACACACATTTGTGGAGATTCAAAAAACCTGCGGCAGTGACAATAGACTAAAAAAGACAATGATAAGGATACTCGACCAAATCATCTGTAATAAATATATTTTTAAATCGCGTTCACCCCAATTTTGGCAGTAAAGCCACTAAGATCGGGGGAGTTCGTGGGTGTGCAAGAATAAGAAAACAAACATTTGTAAGGCGTGTGAACAAAAGATGAGTAACCAGGAAGAAAGCAGATAGCGATTGATATAGCATTTAAATTTTGGCATATTAAAGATGGCTAGAAAGCATTGAAAAGGAAAGGATTTCCACAAAGCCACAGTAGTAAAGGCATTAAAGCCACTAAGACACAAGTGGGTTTGGAAGAATGCGGAAGAGAAACATTTATAATGAGTGGGAAGAGAAAAGAGTAATCAGGAGGACAGTAGATAGCGATTGATATTGCATTAAAATTTTTGCAGATTAATGTTGGCTAGAAAGCGTGGAGCAGGAAAGGAATTCCACAAGGAAGGCAGTAAAGCCACTAAGACACAAGGGGTTACTGGGTTTGGAAGAATGAGGACGAGAAACATTTATAATGAGCGGGAAGAGGAAAGATTAATCAGGAGGACAGTAGTTAGCGATTGACATTGCATTTAATTTTTTGCGGATTAAAGTTGGCTAGAAAGAATGCAGCATGAAATGATTTCCACAAGCAAAGCTACTAAGACACAAGGGGTTACAGTGTGTGGAAGGATTAGGAAGGAATCTGGAGGACAGTAGATAGCGATTGACATTGCATTTATATTTAATAAGAGAACAACTAACCATAATGAGCAAGATATTCTGTCAAGGATAATATCAAAACACTCGACCAATCGATTGCTAGAATTGAAACTGCGTGTCTCGCTTCATCTCTTGCCTCTAACGATTTGCGTTCGCCATTCCTGTAGACATGAAATATAAGGTAGAAATAATGTATTTCGAAACAAACAGAATGAGTAAGCCTGTGTAGATATGAATAAAGTAATTAATATATCTTTTATGCATGTGTCATTCTTGTGGGTTTCAATTATAGCGTTGGTATCAAATCCACCTCCGTGTATATGTTCACGCACGTCAGAGTTGTCGCTAAGCGAGTTCCGTTCATCGATATCCAATCAGCTAAATGCGGAGACATAGACGGGATTTGATTTCTTCGTTTTTGATTTTCCTCGCAAAAACTGATCTGCCGCATTTCCTCATCTCAGCCTCTTCGCTGCTCTCCTTTTCTTTCCTCCTTACTCTCCATCTATCGTCTTCTCTCTGCCTCGAATCATAAGACTTTCCCGCCTTTATATTTTCTCCTCCTTTTTCTTCAGGCATTTTTAGTCCTTGATAATCAATTTTGATATCATAATTATCTGTGCTTTTTCGTTTTTCTGTTTCCGTTTTGTTCTTTTCTTTTGCGGCTTTTAAGTTTCCATTTTGCCGTTTCCATCTTTTTAGCTCTTTCCCTGCCATTCTCAAGACCCACCGCTTCCATGTTACTCCTTTCTATTTTCGGGCTGGTGCTATACGTTTCTTTATGCCTCTATGATCAACATTTCTTCTTTCTTCCTTTTTCCAAGGCTTCTTCTCTCCTTTCCATTGTTCTTTTCGTCATTTAATGTTCCGACTTATTTTCTCTGAGCTTTCTCTTCTTCGGTTCTTCTTTCTCTCTGTTCCTTTCTTTTCCTTCTTCTTTTCTTCTACTTCTTCTTCGTCATCATCATCATCATCATCATCATCATCATCATCATCATCATCATCATCATCATCTTATTATTATTATTATTATTATTATTATTATTATTATTATTATTTTAACATGATCTTTTTTATCTTTTTGGCTATATTTCGCGTTTTTTCCTACTCGTTTTTTTTCTTTTCATCATTTTTTTTGGTTTCATCTTTTGCTTTAGCTCCTCCAACTCCTCCTCCTTTACCACCTCTTCCTCCTCTTCGGTTTTCTTCTTCTTCTGCTTCTATTACGCTTCTTGATTTTTTTCTTTTTCTTCACTTCCTAATTTTTTTCTTTCTCGTTTTCAATTTTGTCTTCTTCACTCTCAGAAATTTTCATGTTAACTTCTTCTTCTTCTTCTTCTTCTTCTTCTTCTTCTTCTTCTTCTTCTTCTTCTTCTTCTTCTTCTTCTTCTTTTTCACTTCATCCAACCACTTCTCTTCCTTCCCCCCTCGTTCTTCTTCTTCTTTTCATTGTACCTCTTTCCTAAGCTTTTTCATTTTTCTCTTCCCAATTCTTTTTTCTCGTATTCTTTTTTCTTCTTTTTAACTATTCCGGATTTTTCCTATAACTACTACTACTACTACTACTACTAGTACTTCCTTCCTTTTTTTCTTCCTGTTTACTTCCTTCACTCCCTCCTCCTCTTTCTTATCCACCTCGTTCTTCTTCTTTAATTCTACTTCTTCTTTTCAAAGACATTTTTTTCTTTTTTCTCTTCCAAACTTCTTTTTGCGTTTTCTTCATGTACCAACTTTTTCTCGAAGGCTATTTATTCATCTTCTTTTCTCTTTCATACGCATATTTTATTTTATTCTATTCGTTTTTCCTTTTATTTTTATCTTTAATTAATTCTGGATTCCGCACTTCTTTCTTTCTTTTCATTTTCGTTTGCTTTTTTTAAAAATCTTTGAATCGTTCTGGATTTCTTGTATCTTTCCTTTTTCGTTTTATTTTCTTTTTATCTTTAATTCTTACTGGATATATCGTTTCTTCTTTTTTTCTTTTTGTCTTCAATTCTAGGATTTCTCGCTTATTTCCTTCTTTCCCTTTTCGTTTTTCGTTTCTTTTGTTTTTAATTCTTTCAAAATTCCTCGTTTCTTTTCTTCTTACGACTTTTTTCTTTTCTTTTATTCGCCTTCAGATGTTCCTCTTCAATTTTCCAGAAGCAAGCAGCCAATTCTCTCTATCAAATGCACATGCTCCTTACCGCCTTTGAAGTGTCTCTCCAAATTACAAATTAACAACAATACTCGACACGCAACAGATATTTACTTATTTCCGACTCCTCGGCCAACCACACCCAATCACCATCAGCGATAAGCACGGGTGATACGCTCGGCGCTCCACTGTACAGGTACGAGCACTTTGTGATGCTTTCACTGTTCACGTGAATCCAAGACACATACAACAAATGTTTCCTCTAGCTCTCAATGATATCTGATGACATGGACTGGATTTTGATTTTCAATTAAGAGACAGTGAACGCTGCCAGTGAATTATGTCTTATCGGAAGGGCATATTACGGTTCATTGTGAGTCAGCAATATTATTGGACCTGTTCTGACATCTCTGCTTCAGCCCCATTCCCACCGCGGTAATTTTGTTTCTTTGCGACTTTTCTATAAATACTTTCATGGTAATTATTCGATGAGCTCTTTCGTACTTGTTTTCTTATTCCTTCAAGTTAACTTAGCTAGGGTATGTATGCCCATTGGCCCCCTTTTATTTTTGACCCTATTTTTCTTTGAGTTTAATTCTCGATCCCCTTCCTCGTTAGGTGGTTAGTGATGTCAGTTCGCAGGTAGGATGCGGGGCGCCTTTCGTTTCGTGTGAGTGTTTTCGTATTTGTTGTTGTGTTTGAATGAGTGCGTGTCAGTGTGTGTGCTAGGGTAGAATGAATGTTTTTATGCTATTATAGTCCTGCATTGATTTCGGCCCGTGAACTGATATTTCTGCCACATTTAGGGATTGTGGTGATTTTTATTACTAATATTATTTTCTTTAGTTTCTTGTAAATAGTTTTTTATTCATATTATTCCTGTTTCCCTGACAAATATAATCTCCAACTATTTAAGTGTAACGTCAATCGATATCTCCAGTTGCCTTGATCTATCCACTTCCCTTCTCCATATCCTTTCCCCTTTCATTCCTATCTGCTCTCGCTCGAAATCTTCTGTAACCCCCTTGCCTTGATCGATCCACTATCTTTCTCCACATCCTTTCCTCTACCACTCCTATCTGCTCTTCCCCCAAAACTTCTGTAACCCCTTGCGTGTTAGTGGCTTCCAGCCTTGTTTGGGGTGAAAAGCTTTAAAAAATTATTGTAATACTCATTGGGGTTAGTTTTTAGAATTGTTATTTTATTCCCCTCCCCCTACAGACACTGAATTGTAAATATGGGGACTAGTTAGTATTTTCATATAGACAGTCAGGTATTATGGTGGTTGTTGTAAGCAAGGTACGTATGAATGAGTTGTTTTGGTGTAAGGAATATTGTTCATACGATTGGGTCAGCGTTTGCGGCTAGCTAAGTTATAGTTAAGACAGAAGAAGACCGTCCTTTACCCAATCCCCCCTTCGGCCTTGTCCCACATTTATGTTTATTTTACAGAATAAATATCGCTCTTTTGTACTTGTGTTTGAATGAGTGTGTACTTGAGGGAGTACTTGGAATGGTTTGGTTTGTTTTGTTTTACGGCATATTAACCACAATGCGTTATTTAATGCCGACATGATTTTTATTGCTGAAAATATCTATCTATCTATCTATCTATCTATCTATCTATCTATCTATCTATCTATCTATCTATCTATCTCAGTATATATTGGTTTGTTTTGTTTTACGGTATATCAACCACAATGATTTATTTAATGCCGACGAATTTTTTTACAAGTAAAATTTTTTTTTCATACATATATTTCTGGTAAATTTTTTCCTTTCAAAAATAATTTTCTGGTAATATTTTTTTCAGAAATGTATAGCTGGTAATATTTTTTTCAGAAATGTATTGCTGGTAATTTCTTTTTTCAGAAATGTATAGCTGGTAATATTTTTTTCAGAAATGTATTGCTGGTAATTTCTTTTTTTCAGAAATGTATAGCTGGTAATATTTTTTTCAGAAATGTATAGCTGGTATTATTTTTTTCAGAAATGTATTGCTGGTAATTTTTTTTTCAGAAATGTATAACTGGTAATTTTTTTTCAGAAATGTATAGCTGGTAATATTTTTTTCAGAAATGTATTGTTGGTAATATTTTTTTCAGAAATGTATTGCTGGTAATTTTTTTTTCAGAAATGTATAACTGGTAATTTTTTTTTCAGAAATGTATAACTGGTAATTTTTTTTTCAGAAATGTATAGCTGGTAATATTTTTTTCAGCGACATTGAGGTATTGTGGTGGATGCAGTAAGAAAGGTCAATAAGAATGTGTTGTGATGTGGTGTTAAAAATATTTGCTGGAGTTTTGGGGTACATTTTGTGTACTAGGATATTTATTCCATAATTGTACAGAATTGTGGCACAAGGCCGAAAAAGGGGAGGGGTAAAGGCTGGTCATCACTAACTATCTTATACCTAGCTAATCTGATTCACGACCCTTTCATACATTACAATTTACACATTCACCAAAAAAATCGCCAGTCACCTTTCAATCCTCCATATACCATAATACCGCATCCTCACAAGGGGAACCTACAAAAAGCGTCCCACACCATAAAAATTTGATGATAATAAATAATACATAAAATTCTAATAATGAAGAATGAGAAGGGAGGGAGATGAACCCAAAAATCAACTAAAAAGCAACACAAAAAACTAAGCATAACTGATGTGAGTAGGGCCCGTCCAACCCTCAAAACAGAGAGGCCGCTGTATTCTGCACATATGACAAAATCAAGAAGCACTCTCGCTACGGGAATGAAAAAGAGACAAAAAATTACACGGACATGGGGAAATAAAAGGCTGACCCAGTCGAGATAAAAGGAGACCAAAAACAAACTGGGGAGGCTGAGAATTTTGACTTGGATCATAACAAAAGAGATAGCCGGGAACAGGCCAGAAACAACACTTACTCAGATTAACTAGGTACACAAAAGCTTGTCTAACCTAACCAAGGGGAGGGCTCCACAGGAAAACCACGGCGATGTGACCTAGGTTGACCTAGAAGAGAAAATCAAGGCCTGCCCCGTTCAAACGAACCAGGCTCGCCACTTTTACCCACCTTTCGCTAAAGACTGTCGAATGCAATCGTTTTCTATCAGTTCTAATCTTCATCTTGAGCTGATGCTCAAAGAATCGGATTAGATCCTGATGAGAAAGACAGTTACCTCGCAAGACTTCCACCTTTCGCGTCGTCCAAATCACCATTCGGGCCGTGGCTAGCAGCATCAGAAACACCATTCGTTTCACCCCGGAATATAGGGCGACACATTGTCACACGCGTATGCGTGATCAATGGACACAAGTTCTTCGGACACGATACGAGCCGTCAGCTCACCGACATGGTCCCATAAGGGGCGGACCCGGGGGCAATGGTAGAAGGCGTTCGAAGCCGTTTCTTCTAAACCAAGGCCTCAACGTTCACAGTCTGGCAAATCCGCCAAGCCCCATATGAAAGCCTTGTCATTGAGAGGCAGCCGATTCCGAGCCAATCGCCAGGTAAGCGAAAACTCAGGGTTACTGAGGTAATCCGCCGCTGGCGCCCAAGATCAGTAGGATCGAAACTCCCCCTCCGACAAGCAGAGCGTATCACGTAGGAGATCCTTCGCGGGCTCCTCCACTAACTCCCGATAGAAGACATTCCTAGGCCGTGAAAAGTCACTGGACCGCGGAAGAGCCAGCAAGGATGACCGACACGTGCAAAGGAAATGCGATTGATCCCAGTGTTTACGACGGCGCTCCAACCGCGAGATTGTGGGACTGATAGTAAATCAAGGGAACGCGTCCCTAACAATCCCCGCCAGAATCAGATCTCCTCCTGTCAACGCGCGGCGGAGGAAAGCCAACCTAGAGGCACTAATGTGGCTCTTCAAGTGTGGCATACCCAGCCCCCCCCCCCATGACACGGACGTTTAATGCAGACTCGTCTGTCGACCCGATTCACGCGTCCGATCCATAAAATGGAGGATAGCGGTCGTCACAGAGAGGAAGTACGGACAATCGATAAAGAAAAAGAGGTAAAATGTATGTAGCACACACCTCCGCCCTGCCCTTCATGGACAACCTCTGTCGATTCCAAGTCTGACCGGCAGAATCGACCTTTGCTCGTACTTCAGACCAATTTTTCTCCAGCTGGTTTATCTTTCCCCCTGTCACGTTCTCGTACCGATCAAGCGCCTTCTATACCGCCTCAATGTCGCTGCGGGACGACACGAAAGCAGATACCTCATAGGCGTACGCAGAAACTCCAGCCGGCGAAGGAGAGGCTCCAACGCCAAAACATAAAGGAGAGGCGACAGCGGACAACCCTGACGAACCGACCTACACAGCACAAAAGCGCCCGTCAACTTTCCGTTCAATTGTACCACAGCACTGGCGGAGGGAGCTACAGGAGGCTAATCCAGCGGCAGAAGTCGGGTGCTAACCAGCAGCCTGCAGGACAGTAGCGATGGTCAACCCTATCAAATGCCATGGACTGATCCAAATTGATCAGCGCGACTTCTTCGTCGTCTTTTACACCCTCTATGATCGTGCAGGTTGCTCATGACCCAACAGAGACTCGGCAACTGACTGCAAAGGCTCCTGCAGAATCTTGGCCAAAACCTTTAACTCTGTGTTTAGCAGAGTTATGGGTCTGTAATCATCTAGTTTTTCCCTAACGCCCTTGCCCATTTTCAACAGAGTGATCACACCTCTAGAAATCCGATTTGGGATGATCCCCGACCGAAACCAGTTGTTGAACACTGCAGTCAAAATCGGAACAAAGATGTGCGACAGCCTCAAGTACAATTCATAGGGCAAACCATCCAGACCGGGCGACTTGCCTCTGCCGACCTTCTTCAATGCCACGTAGACTTCGCCCTCCGTAATCTCACCCTCGCCGCTAGCCGCTTCAGTCGGCGAAAGCCGAGGAAAGTCAGCCAAATAGCTACGAAACTCCTCCTCACGGAGACCAGGCTCCTTGCTAAGGCGGCTCTCGAAATGCCACCGAAACGCCTCGGACATGAGGCAAATGACAGCGAGTCCCAACGAACACTCACGTTGTTTGCACAAGGAAGACTTGCGGGACCCGATGTAAAGTGCCTCCGGTACCTTAAGGTGAAATAAGGAGTGTGACAGGGAAAACACGGTGAACCGGTCGACACTAAAATTATGTGCTGATTCCTTAAGTTTACGAATTTTCCAATGATGTTCCTTGTCTATGATCTCAACTTATGACGACAAAGATGAAGACAATAGTCCGAATAATGTAAATAGTGTACATAATACCTCATCTCAGAAATATAGGCAGATACTGAAGAGCCGAAACGTTGTAATAAATATGGCGACAAAGATGAGGACAATAGTCCGAATAATGTAAATAGTGTACATAATACCTCATCTCAGAAATATAGATATATACCAATATGGCGTAAGTTTCTTATGCCTCCTTCCGATGTGTTGGTTATTACTGAATTTATCTATGAAGATTAAGATAAGAACGGCTGGCCCGGGACTGTGGCTTTAGAAATGTTGAAGGCATTTGTCAGTGTTCGGCAAGATGACATTTTCCAAAATCTCAAAGGCTTCGGTGTCTCTGACCGAATATTTACCTTAAGAAATCGTGTAATAAAGGGTGGGTTGAATGGACTTACTTCCAGATCAGTGTGCGGTCGGTGTAATCCGTGCTTCTATACCTGGACATACGTTGTTTGCTGATCTTCATCAACGATCTATGTCATGTCTGTAGTTTCGAACTAAGTATTTATGCTGATGACCCCTCCCCCTATTGAATCCCGACTTAAGAGTAAAAAAGTCCAAAAGTTCGACAAATTAAAACTGGCACCTACTCTCGAAATGATTTCAAATAAATGTTAACAGGGGAGAAGGAAAAAAAACGAAACGTCTATATTTTAACCAGCAAAAGGAATCATTGCTGCCTTCCATAAGAATGGCTGATGTTGACCTCCGGGGGAGCAATTCTTCGCGACTTCCCGCGTTTTCCTTTGACGTGGAGTGATGGTATTGAATCTTATTGCTAGGTCTGCTGCAAGGAACGTTTGTGCCCTGTGTCGTGCCAAAAATCCAAAGGGTCTGCAGTGCCTGTATTAACATCTATCTATCTATCTATCTATCTATCTATATATATATATATATATATATATATATATATATATATGTAAAAACACCAAATTTTTTTCTTTTAATTTGCAACTTTTCAGTTGTTTTATCCATATTATATATATATATATATATATATATATATATATAAATATATATATATATATATATATATAAATATATATATATATATCGGTCAACTTAAATTTCTACTCAAATCTATCATTCTGTCTATCTATCTATCTATCTATCTATCTATCTATCTATCTATCTCATCCTAATTTGTTCATATCTGTCTCTGAAGCTCTCAGTCTGTCATTATTTTGTTTTATCTATCTATCTATCTATCTATCTATCTGTCTGTCTCTTCCTAATTTGTTCATCTATCAAGTTGTCTCTCTATGTCAGTCTATTCTTATCTATCTATCTATCTATCTATCTATCTATCTATATATATATCTATTTCAGTCTTTTCAGATTCGTCTATACATATCTGTATATATCTATTTCAGTTTTATATCTATGTACATCAGTCTATATATATATATATATATATATATATATATATATATATATATATATATATATATATATATATATATATCTGTTCATATATTCCACAGTCTTTTCTTATATATATCTATCAACCTCTGTATATATCTCATCTATTTCTATCTATCTATTTATCTATCTAGATAGCTAGCTAGCTAGCTCAGTCTACACAAAACTATCTATCTATCTATCTATCTATCTATCTATCTATCTATCTATCTATCTTTCTATCTATCTATCTATCTATCTTTCTATCTACCTACCCGCTCTTTTTTTAACAACATCCATAATAATGTCAGGTACCGTGCGTCTGTTCTTCGTAAAGTTGATTTTATCGATTCTCACCCTAAACCCGAACCATTTCAATGCACCGGGAATTCAAGTGAACGTAAAATTGGCGTTTGACAAGGAACCAAGCGCCCAGCTCCCCTCCTTTACCCTTTCTTCAGAAAACAAACACTGGCACCGTTTGCAAAGTTTGCCGGCATCGAGGCATTGTGTTCTTTCGGCAGAAAGCAAGGCATCAGGTTACCATGTCTGCAAATCACTTCTATAATTCTGTTAATCTGCACTTTGCAGAATATTTTACATTGCCAAAATGTTTTCTGTTATAGTATGCTGTGGAAAGCAAGATGGAATATGCAGACTGGTTAGAAGAAAAATGTGACACAGAATAACCACATTAAAAGTGGTGGTTGGGGTTTAGTGTCTTTGCCGGACGCAAGGGAATGCTTCTGAGAAAGCGTCTCCGACGAGAGACACTAGCAGAAAGGTAGATGTTACAACGACCGGAATTGTCGTCTGTATACGACACAGCACCAACAACTATTTTTTCATTCATTTTTATGTACGTACCTCTAAAACAAATCGCCACAAAAGAGCATACCATAATGTAAATGTCTTGAAACTTGATACAAAATAAGTTTCATCCTAAAAATGGTTACGTTTTTATCAAGAGGAACGATGAAAATATTTTTTGATTATTTTTAAATTCTTTCTATCTTTTTCCAAATTTCGCTTAAAAAAGATTAGTAGGGAGAATTTAACGTCTTTTCGGGCGTTAAAATCACATTGTATCGTAAATTCTTACAAAAATCAAATAATTATCGGATTTTAATGAAATTTTCTTGATTTATTTAAAATTAAATAAAATTATCTTTAATCTTTTTGTTTTTTTTAGAAAATCTTGGGAAATTATTTTTTTTACATCTGCTCCACCCCCCACAACTTAATTTTTAAAAATTTCCAGAAATTAAAATTCCACTTTTTCATATTTGTATTTCTGAGCTCACGATGATTTACACTCCGTTTACATAAGTTCTTTTTGTTTTTGAATCATTGCATCTTACAGCGCATCTTCCGTGACACGCAAACCACCTATCTGGCACATGGTGGCATGCTACTAGTATTTGCCGCTGGTGGTCCGCTGTCGGGCCGTCGCCGTATACATCTCAGCAATGTTACCACTTGTGGAACACTAGTGGCCCACCGATGGCCCGCCTGTGTTCTGCCACCAGAGGACCGCTAGCGTTGCCAACGGGCCACTAGTGTCTTGCGTGTAGGGTCTTGATCTTTGGTGTAAAACAAAGCCTTCGCGGTAATCGGCTACACCAGGCGCTTTTCATTCATTTTCAGCCAACATTATAGCATGAACACGTACAAATTCTCTCTCTCTCTCTCTATTTGAGAGAGAGAGAGACAGAGAGAGACAGAAAGAGAAATAAAGACATGAATATGAACAGATTCGGATAGATAGATAAATATGAACAAAAGATCAGATAAAAATGAATACACTGAGATAGAAATATATATATATACATATATATATATATATATATATATATATATATATATATAGATATATAGATATATAGATAAATAGATAGATATGAAAAGGAAGATATATATATATATATATATATATATATATATATATATATATATATATATATATATATATATATATATATATAACGATAGAGAGATATGAACAGAATTATATATATATCTATTTGTGTGGGTGGATAGATAGATAGATAGATAGATAGATAGATAGATAGATAGATAGATAAGAAAGAGGTGTGGATAGATGGTATTGGTGAAGGGACTAAATTAATATAATTTGACAAACAAATTTATAAGTCAGTAGAGGATTTCGCAGTCAACTTCGATTTACTTAAATAAAGTCTCTCCTCTAAACAGATTCGACTGCTGTCACGTTAAAATTGCATTTCCTTCTGAGACGTTTTTTTTCGAAAACTCTCTCTAAATTCTTTAACTTTCCGCCTTCCTACTATGCTCGGCAGAATCCTGAACCTCCCTTCTGGAATTATTTAACGTTTTCATCACCTCACGCCTCGCTACCATATCAATAACGCCCTTTCGAACAACGTACAAATGATATTTCGGCCCGTCCATCTTCTACCATGTGTTCCAAGAAACAGAACTCAAGATAATCCATTCCGAAACAGAAACTATGACAGTCTATCGCCTATACCAATTGTTTCAAAGCTTTCTTTTTATCTGGGTCTGATTTTCACCGTCCTGGGTATGACAATAAACTACATCCGCGTCCAGGGTAAGACGATAAACTACGTCCAACAGCAAGGCTTCTGATCAGGAGGCTTTGAGGAGCGTGGAACCACCTCTTAATTATTGGTGTTCCCAGTTCCACTCTGATCCGGGGTGGTAGCACTTGTTAGGGTCCCAGCTATGGGAAAATAGTTAACCCCCAAACTGAGGTAAAATACATTATGAATGTGTAAAAATAGGTTTTAATACCAGAAATACTTTGTAAAAAAATTATTACCATTAAATTTTTGAAGAAGGAAAAACTATTACCAGCAATACATTTTTGAGGAAAAAATATTACCAGAAATAGATTTTTAACAAAACAAAAACATTACCAGGAAAAAAAGTAGTCGGCATTAAATGACCCATTGAGATTGATATGCCGTAAAACAAAACAAACCAAACCTTATTTTAGGAATTAATACTTTCTCGTCCCTCAGTAATTTCAAATATTTAAAAGTATATTTAAATTTTTAAAAAAATCAGAGACAGGGTTATTGTGAGATAATAACGGATTTGAAGTCAGAACATTATCATTGATAACTGTCTCCTCTAATTTGCGGACCCTAGTTACTATATTCTTAATATTTGATATAATGCAAAAATATCCCAATGATAGAATCGGACAATAATTATTTAACTATTTAAAATGGGACTCATGAATGCAATTACAAGTAATCTATAATAATTTATTAAATTTTGAAATCATATGTATTTTTAATATATGAATTTAAAAAAAAAATCTACATCTTTCATTGTCTTTTAAACATTCCACCTCACATGTTATCCTCTTCCGCTGCAAATGTGAAGCAAAACGCACAGTTTGGGAACCACTGGAATTTGAATGAAGGCAGAAATTACACATATCATGAATCCTTTAAAAAATAATCAGTTGGAATTAGTAAATACTGAAGACCTCAAATGCCTCGATGTATGAATCATTTGAAAGAAAGACCAAACTTTATGTGAGGAAAAATGCCTAGAGATCTCGGAGGATAATTGCGGACAATAAATTGCCGTAATGGAATGTCCCACACTCCCTATCGCCTATGCGCACTAATTATATATATATATATATATATATATATATATATATATATATATATATATGGTAGTACTCGTTTGGAGAATCCTCGGATAGCTCAAGTTGCCGTAGAACAATGGGAAATAAAAAAAGAAAGAACCAAGAACATTAAAACAAGGCGAATACTATCGTCAAGTGTTAATCTCCAAGTCAACATTTTTAAAAAAGCTCCAAAACGAGTAAAAATACATCGAAGTAGACTGGCCAATACGAAAGTATATATATATATTTGAGGACATAGCAATTGATCGCAATGAGTGGAGGACTACTTGCTACAATGGCATCAAGAACAATGCAGCATCAAACATCACCAAGCTTCGTCACACTAGGGAAAGGACTAAAATATCTGCTGCTGTACCGGCCATACACTCCAAAAATCCACACTCTTGCACAATCTGTAGACTTCTTTGCAAATCACTAGCAGGACTGAAATGTCACTTGCGACTTACACACAGGGTTGAATAAGCACAGTTGTCGGAACCTCATACGTTGAAACCGACGGGAGAGTCCATCATATATATATATATATATATATATATATATATATATATATATATATATATATAATGAGCGCAAGATATATTTGGGGCTTTCGGGAAACACTTGCCTGCTACCCGATTACATGTCTTTCAGTAGTATATTCTCTTTTACAATAATCCTCTCTTTCATATACGCCCGTGTTGCTTTTCCTTCTACTGCAGTACCATCATTGTTTGTTTGCAACCTCTTCAAGGATACAAAATGAATCGCCGTATCACATCCAAACACCAGATTCAAGCGAGTGTATATATATATATATATATATATATATATATATATATATATATTAAATAAAAATAAAAACAGACCACTTTAAGGTTCCATGTAATAAATTATTTTACCACAGCCCTTTTAAAGGACCGCGGATCATCAGCTGATGACCCGCGGTACTTTAAAACTTTAATTTTAACCGTTGTACCTATGGAATCATTTGCAAAACAAGCGTCCCAATATAAGGGAACTAAGCGGAAATTGTCAGAAATGTTTCTTAAATGTACTTCAACACGTTGCTGCTACAGCCGTAATAAATTTTATTGCGCATTGGTTGGTTGCTTTGGTATAGAGGGCCTCGAGATTTTGAAGTTTTTGTTTATTATTTTCGTGGTTTAGTATATTGGTGTATGTTCCTCAATTGTTAAGGCAGACAGATATGTGTTTTTAGATATGGTGGAATAGAACTTGTATCCTGCAAATGAAATAAAAGACATCTTCATAGGGTGTAGAACAACTCAGTACCATCGACAGAATGAGTGCCGGGGCAACTCACGGCTGAGACAACACAGAACCAGAAAAAAAATTTCTATAATCGAATAAAAATAAAATTAATTTTTTTTTTTTTTTTTTTAAGCGTATCACCCCAAGCAAGGCTGGTGGCCACTATCACGCATGGGGTTACAGAAGGGTTGGAGGAAGAGCAGATAGGAGTGGTAAAGGAAGGGATGTGGAGAAAGAGAAGGACGGAGGGTCGATCAAGGCAGGGGGGTTACGGAAGATATAGAGCGAGAGCAGATAGGAATGAAAGATGAAAGGAAGTGGAGAAGGGAAGTGGATAGATCGAGCAACTGGGGATGACGATTGCCGCTACATTTAAACCGTTGGAGATTGTATTTGTCAGGGAAACAGTAATAGGGAAGGGAGTTTCATAGGCGAGATGTGCGAGACATGAAGCTTGAAGCTGATTTTGAGTGAGTAGATATTTTATTTAATAATTATTATTTTTTTTTTTTACCTGGTTCTTCTTAATCCATAAAGCCTGCTAACCGTATTTTCTACTCATTTTCTTCATTATTTTTTTTAATTTTGTTTTTAATATAGGCCAATGGGACTATCATTTGTTAGTCCATTTAATAGTCAATCTTTGAGATTTCAGTTTGTTCTGTCGTCTTCTCCCTCCATTAAACCTTGCCGGCTCGAAAACTTGCTGGTCAGAGATTATTCTCTTCTGTAGGTGACCATTTTCGTTTGCCTATTATTCACGATTAAAACTTGCTTTGAAAAAAATAAATGTTTTACGAAATATTTTATTAAAAAATAAATTTTTTACGATTTACTTTTATAAAAATAATTTAAAATATTCACTAATTATGGTTTTAAAACTTAAAGTAAACATTATTTACTTTTATTCGTTTAAAAAAAACAAACTAATGTTTTTTCTCGTGCTGAATTGCCTGTGTTCTGAGTTTTCTGAGTCCTGAGTTGTCCCGGCTCTGTTCAGTTGTCCCCTCACAGTCTTGATAATGTTAATATAAAATAATACTACACTATTCCATTCCATTAAGAATCCAATAGTTCATTGTCTAAAAATCCTTATTCAATGGATTGTAAAAGGTTTTCTGGCGGTTTTTTAAAAATATTTTGTGCATTCAAATACTAACAGTAACTTAATCTGAAAACGAAATAAAAGTTGTTTTTTTTTTTTAAAAAAAGAAGCAAAATATTTTCGCCTACCAGGAAATGTGTTTGCTAATTGTTATGGTTAGTATTTTCGGAATATACCAGAGACATTCCGTCTCATGCTATCGATCGGAATAATGTTCCTCATGTTCCACCGGACTTTGACTTTTTCAACTCAGGGTTTGATTCGACGATGTTATCTATCGTCATGACAATTCCATTTAAGGCAGTTGTAGCTGCAAATGGATAGCGTTCTCTTGAAACAAGCCACTTAATATGAGCTTGATCTTGGTTAAGTGTTCGGGAAATGCAGTCATGAGCCCAAATTGACCGAACACAACGAATGCTTGGAATTCCATAGAGAAAAACAGCATTTGGAGTTAATTTTTAACTTACTGACATGATGACATTAATGATTTCTTCTACAGCTTTTTTTTCTTCACCAAATCTTCAACATTTGATATGAAATCAACTTCATGGTGCTGTCAGCTGGCGAGCAAAATGTCAAATTAACAGATAAATAATAGATAGATAGATAGATAGATAGATAGATAGATAGATAGATAGATAGATAGATGGATGGATGGATGGAAACAGATTAATATGTATAGACTATGAAGTTACTAATTTCAAAATATGGCTCCATCGCTACACAGGAATTACCATGTTTCAAAAACAGAAACTAAAGCTTAGATTTAATTTATAGAATTAAATTTAAATTCTGAATCATTTTCAAGCTATTTCCAGATATCGCTTGAAAATGATCAAAGATAAAGATTTTAAATTTAATTCTATAAATTAAATGTAAGATTTAGTTACTGTTTTTGCAACATGGTAATTGCTGTGTAGCGATGGAGCCATATTTTTAAATTAGTAAATTTATAATATTTAAGCTCTACTGAATTGTATTGAGCATTGTTTTTTTAAATAAAAGTAATTAATAAGAACACCGAATTATAAATGTTACTGTTCTTTCTCATTATTTTAATTTTAGTTTATTGATTTATTTATACAGATTGAAATACATATCTTTATTGGTAAGTGTGATCCTATATATATATATATATATATATATATAAAAATAGATAGATAGATAGATATATAGATCAATCAAGAGATTCATACATGCAGATATATCGATCAGTGTGAACATATATATATATATATATATATATATATATATATATATATATGGGTAAATAGCAGGACAGACTGGGTTCTATAGCCTTGGATGGTAACTGGTCTTGGGGACCTTGTGGCACTTAGTGCACCAGATCTCTGTATTCGGCCCTTCAAAAGGTGTGGATGGTCCTGCACGAAACCTTCACCACTATCATCAAATCTCAAGTGCTGTTGTCGGGCTGTCAGTTTCCTAGGAACTGATCTGCTTGAATTCGACCGAAGATATATATATATATATATATATATATATATATATATATATATATATATATATATATATATATATATATATATATATATATATATATATATATATATATATATATATATATGAAGAAATATAGTATAAAAGTGTGCTATATTTATGGGATAAAGTGCTCAATATCAGAGATAGAGCGTGTGTAAATATAAAAGTGAACATAGAAGTCAACACTTCGAGGCGACAGTCTGTTTCATGCTAGATGCAATCATCGGGCCACCGATGATTTCATCTAGCATGAAACAGACTGTCGCCTCTAAGTGTTGACTTCTATGTTCACTTTTATATATATATATATATATATATATATATATATAGATAGATAGATAGATAGATAGATAAGTGAGCTTTCGGCTCGATAGTCACAAATATGGCGAAGTTGATCCGAGTAGAATGTGAGAATATGTGAACAGAGATTCGAAAAGATTTAGACAGAGAGAAACCTCCGCACACTAGATGAGACAGACAATGCTTCCATACCTAGCAGGTCGAAGAGTTGATGAGATGGACAGCCCGTCGGATCGAAGGACAAAGGAAACGGTCACATTTGTCGCCATAACCGGAATGATACCAGTGTCTACATGATCGTCCAGACGGCAGAACAATGTGACCTAACCGACAAATGGCTGGCAATAACACCTAATAAAGATGAAAGGCTTCTTCTTGTTCCTCCTCGCGTCATTCTTTCTTTCCAGAAGGCGAATTCCATTGCTGAGATTGCCACGCAATTCTCGGCGGGAATCATGTCAAGTTGCGTTTACTTAAAATGGTGCGTTAAAACCACTTTTTTCTGCATCGTAAGCGACCCTCAATGTTCTAGCGGAATGCGGCAGGGCATTTGGCAGATTGACCTTTTCCTGGAGGTCGTTCCGGAGGTCAGAAGTTAGAAGAGAAATGTGGGTGGGAAGAAGGGCGAGGTTGGTGAATGTGGAAGTTGGAGGGAGGTTGAATAATTCGGAGGGGGCGAGAGACACAAGAAAGAAAGAAATAGAAATAAATATAGAATATTGCGAGGATAAAATTGATGAAAGAAAGAAAGATTGGAAGTGAATGGAAAGAAAGAAAGAAAGAAAGGAAGGAAGAAAGAAAAACTGAAAAAGAAAGAGTTGGAGTGGTTGTGAAGGTGGAGTTGGAATGAAGGAAGAAAGAAAGAATGAAAGAAAGAAAAAGAAGTAAAGAGATCGAATGAAGAACGACAGAAATAAATAAATAAAAAAGAAAATGAGTTGGAACGAAGAAAGAGTTAGAAAGAAGAAAGAAACAAAGAAAAAGAAAGAAAGATTTGAAATGAAGAAAAGTTAATATAAAGAAAGAAGTAAAGAAAGAAATAGTTGTAATAAACAATGAAAGAAAGAAAAAAGGAAGACTTGGAATGAAGAAAGAAAGAAAGTAAGAAATAAAGAAAAAAAGAAAGAAGGAATGAATGAATGAGACAGAGAAAAAGAAAGAATAGGTTGCAATGAAGAAAGAATTGGGATGAAGAATGAAAGAAAGAAAAAAGATTTAGAATGAAGGCAGTGTTGAAATGAATAAAGAAAGAAAGAAGAAAGAAAGAAAGAAAGAAAGAAAGAGTTGTAATGAGGAAAGGCTTGGAATGAAGTATGAATGAAATGATGAAAGAAAGAAAAAAGAGAGAAAGAATTGCTAGTGAAGAAATAGAAAAAAGAATGATATATTTTGAAGTGCGGAAATATAAAGAGAGCAAGCAAGAAAGAAATAATGCATGTGAAGAAAAAAGAAAAAAGAATTAAATAGTTGGAGGGAAGAAATAGAAAGAAAGAAAGAAAGAAAGAGAGAAAGAAATATTTGGAAGGTAGCAGTAGAAAGAAAGAACGGAATATTTGGACGGAAAAGAAAGAAAGAAAGAAAGAAAGAAAGAAAGAAAGAAAGAAAGAAAGAAAGAAAGAAAGAAAGAAAATATTGCGAGTGAAGAAATAGAAAGAAAGAACGGAATATTTGGACGGAAAAGAAAGAAAGAAAGAAAGAAAGAAAGAAAGAAATAAAATATTGCGAGTGAAGAAATAGAAAGAAAGAACGAAATATTTGGACGGAAAAGAAAGAAAGAAAGAAAGAAAGAAAGAAAGAAAGAAAGAAAATATTGCGAGTGAAGAAATAGAAAGAAAGAACAAAATATTTGGACGGAAGAGAAAGAAAGAAAGAAAGAAAAAAGAAAGAAAGAAAGAAAGAATTAAATATTTGGATTGAAGAAAGAGAATGAAAGAATGAAATATTTGGAGTGTCGAAATAGAATGGAAGAAAGAATTATTTGGAGTCAAGAAATAGAAAGAATGAAGGAAATATTTTGAGTAAAGAAATAGAATGAAAGAAAGAAATATTTGGTGTGAAGAAATTGAATAAAAGAGAGATATATTTCGGGTGAAGATGTAGAAAATCAAAGAACGAACAGAAATTTTACGTTAAGATTTATTATCTTCAAAGGTGAAATAATCCATTTGAAATGAAGAGAATGACAAGATCGATTAAAGTAAAAGTAAAAAAGAAAAGAAACATTTGTCCGAAGAAAATTATAATAGAAAAAAATAAATAAAAAATGCAAGGAAGAAAGGAAAAAAATAAAGAAAAAAGAAAGGAAAAAAAAAAATGTAAATATTTTAAACTCTCTTCCGACTTTCATGTTTCCATTCTACATTGATCTTCAAAGATACAACTGCAGTGTCAATCTCTATCTTCTGTCTTCCTAATTCCCGTTCTTTTATTGTTCTCTCTCCTAAATAATGTCTTTCTTTTTCTCTGATTTATTCACACTTGGTAATTTCTTGCGTCTCAGTGACTTTATTGCCTTGCTTGTGATAAAATTAATGAAAATCATAATAATTACTAAGAGAAAATTTTGTACGAAAAGAAAGATGAGATAAAAAAAAGAAAGAAAATGTTTATGTGAAGAGGAAGTTAAGCCGAAATATGTGAAAGAAAGAAAGAAAAAAGGACGAAAATACTGTTGTGAAAAGGAAGTTAAGATGGATTTAGTGAAAGGAAGAAAGAAAGAAAGAATGATAAAAAAGAAGAAAATGAAAGAGAAAAGAAAATGCTATTGTGAAGAGGAAGTTAAGACGGAATAAGTAAAAGAAAGAAAGAAAAGAAGAAAGAAGGAAGAAAGAAGGAAAGAGAATGCTTATATGAAGAGGAAGTTAAGACGGAAAGAAAGAAAGAAAAAGAAAGAAAATGCTGGTGCGAAGAGGAAGACGGAATCAGTGAAAGAAAGACATACCAAAGAAAGAAGAAAAAAAGAAAGAAAAAAAAGAAAATGCTGGTGCGAAGAGGAAGTTAAGAGGGAATAATTGAAAGAAAGAAAAAAGAAAAAAAAAGAAAGTAAATGCTGACGTGAAAAGGAATGAAGGTAAGACGGAATAAGTGAAAGAAAGAAAGAACGAAAGAAAGAAAGAAATATTTGGATTGAAAGAAAGAAATATTTGCTGTGAACAAATAGAAAGAAAGAAAAATATTTGGAGCGAAGAAAAAGAAAGAAAGAAAGAAAGAAAGAAAAAAAGGAAGGAAGGAAGGGAAAGAGAAGGACTTTCAGTCGGCACCCTGTAGTAAAAAAAGTAAAAAATAAAGAGCTTAATATTATATATGCCATTGCAAAAGAAAGAATAGAAATTATGGAATAAGTCTGATGTTTGGGTTAAATCCAAATGTTGAAGAAATCATGTTCATTCGCTCAGTATCCTAAAATCTAACCAGTTTCTGTTGCTTTTGTACTGGTTTCTTTGTTGTTCCCATGTCAATTCAGAATCATTTTCGCAGTTTTCTATCTAGGGTTCGAGACTGGATAAATATTAATATGTTTAATGGAGATTTTGAATACAAAAGAAATTTCAAAATCTACAATGTTGACTTTATTTTTTCTAATGAAAAGCCTTCCATCTGGTTTTGTGCTCTGCCAAAATTATTTCAATATCTACATCCGAATTAAGACATAAGTTTAAATACCGGGTAAGCGTCTTGACAGAGGACGGTAAGTGCGACACTGAGATCGGTAGGTGTATTGAGATGGCCAAGGATACATTCCAAAAACTGGGCAGAGTACTGTGAGACAGGAGGGTATCTTTGGTAACAAAGAAAAGAATACTGAACTGATACGTGATATATGTCCATCTTTACGGCAGAGAATTTTGGACGCTTTCCTCAAAGATACTTGAGGCGACAGAGATATGGTTCTACAGAAGGATGCTAAGGATATCATGGACCGAGCGTGTGATTCCTCCTGGTGACCACGTAGAACCGAATATTGGCATGATACTTCCCAATCACTGCAATGGTGAACTCTGAATGAGTCTACTGCTAACCGGTATCATCCCTACATAACCTCATGAACAGCATTTATAGCCTTTTCTTAAGCTCACGCAAGAGGAAACTGTAATTCTCTAACTTGAGTTACTTTTGTGCCTTGTATTCTATTCAATTAAAATACAAATACAATAAATCTTTCTTTCATTCTTCACTCGACGCAACTTCATTTCCATTAGGGGTACTTACAAACACGATTGTCACAATTTTATTTTTTTCCCGTTGTCTTTGGCTAGATTAAAGCCAGCATGTCCGGACCAAAACTGAAGGTGCCTCTGGTCCAGCTTAGTCCAGCAATGATAATTTTGAAGAAATTACTTTAAATTCGTCGATTCATTCCATGAAAGTTCAAAACCTTACATTAAATCTAATTCACGCTATGAGTCCAATTCCGGCCAAAAGACCGATTTGGGTCGGAATTCCAATTCAGGCCGAAAATTGAGTTCTTCAAATCCCAAACCCAGTCGAACTTCAATTGAGTTGAGTTCTTAAAATCACAAAATCTACGGAACTTCAAATCGTCACGTCACGAAACCTCTAACTTTGACTCTGAAATCTTGGTATTTTAAAGAAATAAAATTGAGTTCTTCCATTCACAAAGCTTTGCAAATATTTTAAACAGAATTTTAAACAAAAAAAAATTAAATTCGCAAAGATTTTGTGTTACTTTAAACTCAAAATTAATTAAAAACTTTTAAAATCTACCATTTTTCCCTTTATTTTAAAATTTGAATTTTTAACTGTATCCTCCTCGTCTGGATGTTTAATCACCAAAGGATAGGCAGATTTTTAAACCCAGGATCATCCAGACTAAAGAAAGTATAGAATGTCCCATGTACAGAAAGTGTAGATCAAGTTGGAGAGGTTTTACAAACACGCGGATGGACGGATAGAATTTGTCGTTTATTATTTGGAAGTTATTTCTCACTATGTGTCGCTTAAGTCTCTCTTAATTTCCTTACAAACAAGATTATTATAATTGCTTTACATGTTATTTCCCCTCTTTACAAACAAGATTATTATAATTTCTTTACATCTTCTTTTCTCTCTTTAAAAACAAGATTATTATAATTGCTTTACATCTTCTTTTCTCTCTTTAAAAACAAGATTATTATAAGTGCTTTACATCGTCTTTCCTCTCTTTACAAACAAGATTATTATAATTGCTTTACATGTTATTACCTCTCTTTAGAAACAAGATTATTATAATTGCTTTACATCTTCTTTCCTCTCTTTAAAAACAAGATTATTATAATTGCTTTACATCTTCTTTTCTCTCTTTAAAAACAAGATTATTATAATTGCTTTACATGTTATTTAATCTCTCTACAAACAAGATTATTATAATTGCTTTACATGTTATTTCCTCTCTTTACAGACAAGATTATTATAATTGCTTTACATCTTCTTTTCTCTCTTTAAAAACAAGATTATTATAATTGCTTTACATTTTCTTTCCTCTCTTTACAAACAAGATTATTATAATTGCTTTACATGTTATTTCCTCTCTTTAGAAACAAGATTATTATAATTGCTTTACATCTTCTTTTCTCTCTTTAAAAACAAGATTATTATAATTGCTTTACATCTTCTTTTCTCTCTTTAAAAACAAGATTATTATAATTGCTTTACATGTTATTTAATCTCTCTACAAACAAGATTATTATAATTGCTTTACATGTTATTTCCTCTCTTTACAGACAAGATTATTATAATTGCTTTACATCTTCTTTTCTCTCTTTAAAAACAAGATTATTATAATTGCTTTACATCGTCTTTCCTCTCTTTACAAACAAGATTATTATAATTGCTTTACATGTTATTTCCTCTCTTTAGAAACAAGATTATTATAATTGCTTGACATCTTCTTTTCTCTCTTTAAAAACAAGATTATTATAATTGCTTTACATCTTCTTTTCTCTCTTTAAAAACAAGATTATTATAAATGCTTTACATGTTATTTAATCTCTCTACAAACAAGATTATTATAATTGCTTTACATGTTATTTCCTCTCTTTACAGACAAGATTATTATAATTGCTTTACATCTTCTTTTCTCTCTTTAAAAACAAGATTATTATAATTGCTTTACATTTTCTTTCCTCTCTTTACAAACAAGATTATTATAATTGCTTTACATGTTATTTAATCTCTCTACAAACAAGATTATTATAATTGCTTTACATGTTATTTCCTCTCTTTACAGACAAGATTATTATAATTGCTTTACATCTTCTTTTCTCTCTTTAAAAACAAGATTATTATAATTGCTTTACATTTTCTTTTCTCTCTTTACAAACAAAATTATTATAATTGCTTTACATGTTATTTAATCTCTCTACAAACAAGATTATTATAATTGCTTTACATGTTATTTCCTCTCTTTACAGACAAGATTATTATAATTGCTTTACATCTTCTTTTCTCTCTTTAAAAACAAGATTATTATAATTGCTTTACATTTTCTTTCCTCTCTTTACAAACAAGATTATTATAATTGCTTTACATCGTCTTTCCTCTCTTTACAAACCCGATTACTATAATTGTTTTCATGTTATTTCTAATTTTAATCTTAATTTATTACACCCTCTCTGCCTTTTAATTCTCTCTCTAAATCTTCTGACAAAAACGATTATTATAATTGCTTTTCATGTTCCTTTTTGTGTTTATTTTAACGTTTCTTAGTGTCATTTACTCCTTTTTCTCTTGTTGCACTGCAGTCCCTTCCTTTCCTTTGATCTACGCAGACCTCAAATATTTGTCCTGAAAATTTTCCTGTCTCAAATTTTTTCTTCCTCATCTTTACAACTTATATCCTTTTTTCTTCTCAATGTTTTTACGATAAGATGAAACCTTGAAAAGATCACTGACTAACTGTAACCCGCTTTAAGCTGCTTGTATTTGATGTCATAGGCATACGGGTGGAGACAGAAGAGAATAAGACAGTTGATATTTCAGGGTACTGTGTGATGACATTCGGAGCTAATGGTGACGGTGTGTCGGCGAAGAATACAAAGAATATTTATTCATTGGTTACGTGTCATCAAGGGCAAAAATGCACGCTCCGATGGTAGTATGGAGAGTTGATGCAGTGCAATTCAGAACTTTACTCAAGCATAATGGCTATTACTATTTAATATATATATATATATATATATATATATATATATATGTAAAGGGAAGAGGTTATATTACTTCAAAAGAGAGGAAAGTGTGTATAATAAAAAGAAGAGAGAAACCGCAAACGTTTTTGGTTTTAATGTAGATTTTTTAATAAAATATTATGCCTTATTTCCATAATTTTACTACACGTGTTTCCGGTCTCGCGACCGTCATCAGACAAAGTGTGGAGATTTCTACATATTATTAAAATAATAATTTTTTTCTTATGTTTTTCGATGTTAAATATTCTCGATATGAGACATTCTCTTTTTTGTGTGTTAATGACCCAAATGTATTTCTTGAACTGGCCATTTCAAGAAAAACTAGAAAAAAATGTAATTAGTTTTAATAATATGTCGAAATCGCCACCCATTGCTTGATGAAGGTCGCGAGACCGGAAACCGGTGTAGGAAGATTATGGTAAATAAAGCATAATAGTTTTTTTTTAAATCCACATTACAACCAAAAACGTTTGCGGTTTCTCTCTTGAACGTAAGATATATAATCCGGTGTTCTTATTGATATTTGTTTATTTTTACAAAACAGTGCTCAATGTAAATTTACAGAGTATAAATATTATAAATTAACTGATTTAAAATATGTTTTTTTTCGCTTCACAGTAATAACCATGTTTCAAAAATGGAAGCTAAAAACTTCAAATTTAATTTTATAATTAAATTAAAAGCATTAGTTCCATTTCATCTTCAAGCGAATATTAGGAATAACTTATTTTTAAATTTACTAAGTTATAAATGCACACATAAGTCATAATTCCCTGTTTCCAAGGATACACAGAAATCCATTCATTCAGACAAGGGGCGTTAGCGTGTTCATTTTTATTAACTATTGTTGTTTTAATTATGATTTACGTTCATAAAAGAGGTTAAGTTTAGGGAGGGTAGGGGTGTATTTTTCAACGAATTCTGATATCCGGTAAATGCATGTCGTCTCGGTTTTTTTTTAATATAATTAACGGCAAAAAGTCTTTCGGCATTTTTTCCTACTTGTATACTTAAATATTTTTTGTGGGGGATGTTTAGGTTAGAATACATTATATTTAACTAGAATTTTAAAATATTTTTACTCTTAATTACTAATAGACTATATTTCTTTTTAAATCAAGTAAATGTAATAGAATTACTTAAATTATTTAAAATGATATATTACCAGGTCCCATTTTTTAATTTTATTTATAAATATTATTTAAGGAAAGTTTTTGACAATAAGGGGAAAAATAGCTATTTCATTTCTCTGATTCAGTAAATTTTAATTTCTTATAAACTTAGTAATATATGGTTTCTCAGGTATGCACAGAGGACATGGGTCATTTAATGACATACATATTCTATCTTTTCTTATTAATTTCCATTTTACTGATAGGTGTTTTATTGGATTTTTTTAAGTACCAATGAAATATGCATATATATATATATACATACATACATATATATATATATATATATATATATATATATATATATATATGTATATATATATATGTTTTTGTCTATATGAAAATATTATACTTATACAATTATACTTATTATAAAAAATTATATATATCATTATATATTATTTATATTATAAAAATTATAATCATACAAATTGTTTTTGTCTATATGAAAAAATTATAATAAATAATTATATAGGAAGTTGTATACAGGCGTGCGCATGAACAAGAGCATGTGTTTGAATGTCGATACAACCTTTTTTTCCCGAGTCATGCTTTTCCGTTTGACCCTTTCAGATGATGACACTTTTAATTCACTCAAATTCTAATTTCAGTAATCAGAAGCTGGTTATTTCTGCTGTGCGATTCGGGTAATATTTGGAATTATATTCTGTGTTAAGTTTTCTCGAATGTGCAGATCGGTAGACGAAATAAACCCAGGCAATTGAAATATTAAATTTCAGAGTCCCCATCTCGTTCATACACATCAGTAATGGAATGAAGTTAAACATCGCTTTAGTCCGGTGAAGAACGAAAAGAGCAGAACGCGTCGCACGAGAAAAACTTTCAATAGATTTCCCAATATCTATCTATCTATCTATCTA
Organism: Acanthosepion esculentum; assembly: GCA_964036315.1. Taxonomy (NCBI): domain Eukaryota; kingdom Metazoa; phylum Mollusca; class Cephalopoda; order Sepiida; family Sepiidae; genus Acanthosepion; species Acanthosepion esculentum. The sequence goes on along the minus strand of OZ038511.1, from coordinate 82,894,765 downwards.
TCTATCTATCTATCTATCTATCTATCTATCTATCTATCTATCTATCTATCTATCTATCTATCACAGGATACTATCTATCTATCTATCTATCTATCTATCTATCTATCTATCTATCTATCTATCACAGTATGTTATCTATCTATCTATCTATCTATCTATCTATCTATCTATCTATCACAGTATGTTATCTATCTATCTATCTATATATCTATCTATCAATCACAGTATGTTATCTATCTATCTATCTATCTATCTATCTATCTATCTATCTATCACTGTATGTTATCTATCTATCTATCTATCTATCTATCTATCTATCTATCAGTCACAGTTTGTTATCTATCTATCTATATATCTATCTATCTATCAATCACAGTATGTTATCTATCTATCTATCTATCTATCTATCTATCTATCTATTTATCTATCTATCACAGTATGTTATCTATCTATCTATCTATCAATCACAGTATGTTATCTATCTATCTATCTATCTATCTATCTATCTATCTATCAATCACAGTATGTTATCTATCTATCTATCTATCTATCTATCTATCTATCTATCTATCTATCACAGAGTGTTATCTATCTATCTATCTATCTATCTATCTATCTATCTATCTATCTATCTATCTATCTCTAAAGATCACCATGAGGCAAATCACTCTACCAAGAATTTCGGAACGGCATGCTGTATTGCTTGCCGGAAGGACCATTACGAACATTTCAGAGTGTTTCCCGTCAATCTGAGGACAGGGTACGTCTGATGGCGATTACAAAGGTACGGCAGCTCTGGACACTCATTCTGATCTTTCTGATGAGAAAAGAACTCCAGGATTTTTTTGTCTCAGACCCAACACGGAAGTCTACATCAAATGCCTTGAGGTGGCAGTGCTGTTCTGTGTAACGACGTTGGATCCTGGAAGACCCTATGTCCAGCAATAGGACACTGCACGCTGCCACACAAGTAGGAGAACCCAGACATGTCTGTCAGACAATTTATGCATCCACATAACCTCTTACATCTGGATAGCTAACTCTCAGACTGCAACTCACTATATGTGTGGCGCGCAGTTGAGCGAGAGTCGAATGAATCTCTTTTTAATAGCAAAGATGAACTAAGCGAGTAATATTCTATAGTTTGTCTTTTATTAAATGAATACTGTGTGGCTTGTGATTAGATTGTTATACTATGAGCTAGTCGTATGTGATGACCATTTTCAAAGGCATGACGTGATAGATTTAAAAGATTTCTTTTGATTTTTTAACATATTTGTTGTGTATATTATTGTATATATTGTTGGGAAATTAGTAATTGCAACTTTCCCAAGGTAACATACGCAACAACAACTATGTTAAAAAAATGAAAAGAATCCATCACATCATACTTTTGAAGATGGACATTACCTGCACCCATCTAGTAGCCTATCAATGTCAAATAAAAATCTACACAATATTCATTTAATAATAATAAAAATGATTGAATATTACTCGCTCACTTTTCACAAGACTTTGAATGTGGACATTTTGAGCCTTCCACGTGCTTTGACTGCCCTTTCAACCACCTGAATGAACATTCATAAGCATTCTCAAATTCACAAACCTTGATAAACCAATGACATCGTCGCCTCTCTGTATGTAAACACGTACAGCGTAGAAAATCCTACGTGGCCTTGATAAAGTCTCTCAGTGGACGAGACGCGTCGGCTAAGCATAGTTTTCCTCACGTCTCTTTTTATTCACACACACACACACACAAGCACACTCACATATATATTATTTTTATCGTGAGAGATTCTAACAAAAACAGGTTGAAATTGCTACACAATAGCTTTCGTGTTTCGACACTATGTTGTACCATTTCAGGGGATGAACAAGTATAACATAATACCGAAAAACGAAAGTTATTGTGTAGCGATTTCATCATATTTTTGTTGTAATCTCTTATAATAAAAATATATTCCTCTACTTTGTATTAAACACTTTTAAAAGTAAATTCTACGAACGATGGAATTTCCCTCCATCTGTTCTTTCTCTCATTTGCACACACACAGACATATATATATATATATATATATATATATATATATATATATATATATCAGTGTGTGTGTATGTGTGTGTCATTCGCAGACAGTAGTGTTTCGTTGTATCACAGCTCCTCAGTGCAACTAGACATCCGAATGTCTCAAGCCAGGATCGTAAACCCAACTGTTTTGGTGTCAGTCAGAGTTTCCACCACTGAGCTATCCTCACTCAGTAGAGTTACACACCTAAATCTAGCATATTGTTTATACAAATGTAAACAAATGCCAATCAGCCAAAGGGCTCCATTCATTTTACTGAAGAGCTTTGCGTATATATATATATATATATATATATATATATATATATATATATATATATATATATATATATATATATATATAAAGAATAAATACAGTTTAATGTAAGTTATATTTATTGGGATAAAGTGCTCAATGTCAGAGGTAGAGCTTATGTAAATATAAAAATGAACAGTGAAGTCAACAGTCAGAGGCGACAGACTGTTTCCTGCTAAACGCTATAATCAGGCCTGATGATTGCGTTTAACATGAAACAGTCAACGGTGTTGACTTCAATTTTCACTTTCATATACATATATATATATATATATATATATAAATATATATGTGTGTGTGTGTGTAAGCAAATATGTGGATGTAGATCCGACTGTATGATGAAAAATATGGAAAAGACAAAGCAAAATCCGAATATGCAAGTTTACTGTTTTAATTTTGTTTTACTGTCGACGTCAGACGTTTCCAGTAACCATGTCCTGAAGATGGTCTACTAGACCGAAACGTCTGACGTCGACAGTAAAACAAAATTAAAACAGTAAACTTGCATATTCGGATTTTGCTTTGTCTTTTCCATATTTTTCATCATATATATATATATATATATATATATATATATATATATATATATATATATATATATATATATATATGTATATATATATATATATATATATATATATATATATATATATATATATATATATATATATATATGTATATATAGATGATGAGAGACTGATAGTGTGATGAAGATGAATTCATTTAATAAATCTTTCCGTTCATTTAATTTGTGACGTCATATAATATTAAAAATTTTCCAAGAAAAGCTCGGCGTCAAATCATTTCGCAGTGAAAGACTTTGTAGTATTATTTCTTACTTCCGTGCATTTTCTTCTGGCATTTGCCGAACAGTCAGTTTTATGGCTTTCATATTTCAAGTACTATTACTTTGAACATTTGCTCGTCTTCGCAGAGACGAAAGAAAATCTACAAGAGTCGCTACTAATTCTACTAAAATGCCATGTCTTGTAAATTACCAGTATGGCCGGCCTTCATTTGAAAGGAACTCACCTGTGTAAGATATAATTAGCAATTAGTCGCAATTACAGACTTGGATCATACTGACCGCACTTAGAATCGAGAATTTGGAAAAGGAAGGATGGCGGGGTACAAAATAGAATAGCAGACTTTCAAAAAGTGTAAGATGGAAAAAAGTCAAGAATATTGGAGAATCTTTGGTGGGTAAAATGGTAATCATTCATGTTGCTTCTCGTTTTCAATGAATAACCCATTTTGGTGTAGAATGAGGACACGTAAAAAGAAAGAAAGAAAGAAAGAAAGGATCAGAAATAAGAAAATGTTGGTATTTTGGGAAAGAACATCTCTTTCATCTTGAATAATTGTGGTTCAACAAAGAAAAAAAACAAAGAAAGTAAGAAAAAAGAAAATAATATGCAATTTTTGGGAAATAAATAAATGAATAAATGAAAGAAAAACAAAAGAAAGAAAGAGAGAGAGAAAAATACAAATGAAAGAAAGAAATTTCAAAAAATCAGAAAAAAGAAAATAAATTACAATTTCTGTGGAATGAATCAACAAAAGAAAGAACGAAAGAACAAACTAACGAACGAACAAAAGAAAGAAAGGAAGAAAGAAAGAATGAAAGAAAGAAAGATAGAATGAAAGAAATTTAAAAATATGAAAAAGGAAAAGAAATACAACTTCTTGAGAAAGAAAGAAAGAAAGAAAGAAAGAAACTGGGAAAAATAAGAAAAAGAAAATGTAATACTATACTGGGGAATGACTGATTAATTGATAGAATAAATGAAAGAAAGAAAGAAAGAAAGAAAGAAAGAAAGAAAGAAAGAAAGAAAAAAAAGAAAGACTATGTAACTACAGTTAAAGGGAAATGGAGAAGCAAATATAGATTAAGAGAGAGTAAGGGAAAAAAGAAAGGATTTATAAGCACAAGAGAAGACAAAGAAAGAAAGAAAGAAAGAAAGAAAGAAAGAAAGAAAGAAAGAAAGAAAGAAAGAAAGAAAGAAAGAAACTGAAAAACATGAAAAAGGAAAAGAAATAGAATTTCTGGAGAAAGAAAGAAAGAAAGAAAGAAAGAAAGAAAGAAAGAAAGGAAGGAGAAAAGAAAGAAAGAAAGAAAAAAGAAAGAAAGAAAGAAAGAAAGAAACTGAAAAACATGAAAAAGGAAAAGAAATAGAATTTCTGGAGAAAGAAAGAAAGAAAGAAAGAAAGAAAGAAAGAAAGAAAGAAAGAAAGAAAGAAAGAAAGAAAAAAGAAAGAAAGAAAGAAAGAAAGAAACTGAAAAACATGAAAAAGGAAAAGAAATAGAATTTCTGGAGAAAGAAAGAAAGAAAGAAAGAAAGAAAGGAAGGAAGGAAGGAAGGAAGAAAGGAAGGAAGGAAGGAAGGAAGAAAGGAAGAAAGAAAGTAAAATACGTAGAAGGATAGAGCCGGTGAGAAAGGGAAGTAAAGAGAGAAGAATAAGAAAATGATCTCTGTTGACAATTATAAAGAGAGGGTAAGCATGTATCTGTGCAAACAGCTCGAGTGACAAGCAAGCAAATGATTCAAGAGAAATGGAAGTAAAGAAATATGCAATTCAGTTGGATTGTGTGAACAATCGTCTTTGCTGCTTCCGGTACAAAGAGAGCAAAAGCAAAAGCGAGAACGAAGGAGGGGAAGTTGTTGGCGGCCATGTTTCGCCATGGTTGCGACCGTTTGTAAAAGTAATCACGGGTCATTAATGCACAGGGCAAAGCAGGATCGTTTTTATAAAGTGATCAATACTTCGGAGTGATTAGATTTACTCGGGTTCCGGTGGATGGGAGGTCTCTTCCCAACGGAGAGCAAACGAATAAAAAAGAAAAAAAAACACAAAAACGGTGAAAGAATGGTATCAGAGAAAGAAACAGCTGAACAAAGATGATTAAATATATATATATATATATATATATATATATATATATATATATATATATATATATATATATGTATGTATGTATGTATGTATGTATGTATATATGTATATAAAACAATAAAGGAAGAAAATTACGCTTTCATTTGAGTACGTTCATGTCGAGAGAATGAGTGCGTTTAAAATTTGTGACATTTCTATGACTCGGTTTTACGCTAATGTAATTTGTTCTAGAGCGTAGGCGTATCCTTGTCCCTTCTCCCACCTTTGCAAGACAAAACCATTCTATAAAATTTCCTTGTTCCTCCGGGACGTAGATAATTATGACCCTCTACAACCACACCTTTCTTAATCTGTGTAAACTATATATTGCCCTGATTGTTCCTGGAAATGTTAGTGTGGTTTTCAGTTGACTTCAGTCTGGTTCGGAATTCAATGCCCACCATCTACTCGACTGTTTGCTCGTACCAAGGTTAGAGATACCAGTATAGGTTAACTCTTACCAAAGCCATATAGACCGGTATAAGTTACCGCTACCAAGGCTACATAGAACAATGTAGGTTACACCTACAAAGGCTATAGATACCAGTAAAGAGTACGAAAAATGAGCATTAAATTATATGTCCAAACTACCGAAGCTGGCCCAGAAAGTTCTGTTCTACATTCAAAATTGGTGGACGATGAGCCTACCTTGTTTTGGAAGGTTTATTCACTTTGTTATGAATAAAAAATTCTATCCTTCGTGTCTGACAGATTTCGTTGCATATATATATATATATATATATATATATATATATATATATATATATATATATATATATATATATATATATATATATATATATATGAAACAGTAAAGTCGACCTTGCTAACCGAACGCTCCTCTGTGGCCCGTATAGGATACAGGTTCGATTCCTGTCGGAGGAGGAAGCTTTTCTATGAAAGTTTCTTGGAAATTCAGGCTGGTAAATGTTGTTTAATACTGTTTATAAAAAAACAGAGCATTTACTTAAATATTTGTATCTATAAAAATAATGTATAAACATAAAAATGTCTTAATATGCATATATATATATATATATATAGTTGTGGTTATAGGTGTAGACCAAGGTTTAATGGTTATAGGAGTAGACCAACCTGCCAGGCATCCTGGCGAAAGTGTAGAGAGAACTGGCCCTCGGAGCCCTCTTTTCCTTGGCTTATATTTATATCAGTAAATGGTGGCTACAGTTTTGAGTATTCCAGGATTGTTCTTCGGTTTGGTCCAGGGTTTTTGACCGTTTGTTTTGTTTATACAAGCATCTGGTTTCATAAACCATGTTGTATAACTGACCTGTTATTTAGAATGCTGGTGTTATAGTTAATGAGGTGTTTAGGAGATTATAAGTAGACGATACTTTTCAGGGGATTTAAGAATATTTTTCTTTTAATTTTATTTAATAAACATTGCCTAGTACTGCACAAGCCTGTAATTAATGTCGGATTTTGATATATCTACAATTAATACCGATTATTTTATAAACCTATATGGAATAGATGGATGCGCAGGGGATAGCGGAACTGACTGAGATTCGGAGAGCCGAGATCGAATTCCAGTCGAGTTCATTACATCCATTTACGTGTTATACCCTTTGAGAAAGGTATGAATCAATTTCTTCTCCCCCAGCTATGGACTAAATAGCAAAACAGGGTGATTAGTATAAATCTACTGCTATGAAAGTTAGTTCACTATGTCGCCCTAAACATTTTTCTCGTCAGAATCGATCTTACATATTTGTATGTCTACCATTCGTCCTTGATTTGAATATTGCTGCGACATCTGGTTTGGTGCTTCTGCCATATATTTAGAGATTTTTGATAAAATCCAAAGAAGAATCTGCGGTTTTACTGATCCTGACCTGGCATATCGGCTTCAATCTCCGCCGTAACGTATCTTACGTGTATGATTTCTATAAATATTTTCATGGTAAAGATCTCATTAACTTTCTGCTGTGATACCTACACTCTGAATTTAAGCATCATCGTAGATTGGCAGTGGAAATGGCTAGATGTAACCGCAAGTTCTATGCTAAGAGTTTCTTCCCTCTCACGGTACTTCTCGTTGGGCAACTCTCTTCTGGCTTAGACTGGTTGTCAGCCAGGAATAGAAATTATTTTCCAATCAAATCAACCATTCGCCCTTGCATGGAATATTGCTGCTATTTATGGTCTGGGGCCCCTTCTGTTTGTCTCAGGGTTCTTGATAAGATCCAGAGACGATTATGCAATGTAATTGGCCCTGATCTGGCATCTCGTCTGCAGTCGCTCTCTCACAGACGCGATGTTGCCTCGCTCTGTCTTTTTTACAAATTCTTTCATGGTAACTGCTCCGATGAGTTGCTTTTGCTGGTTCCCAGACTTCATGAATTCAAGCGTCCTACGAGGCTGGCATCCTGCTCTCACCCTTTCACTGTCGAAACTGTTAAATGTAGCCGTCTCGTTTACTCCAATAGCTTCATATCTCGCACCTCTCGCCTGTGGAACTCCCTTCCTTATTCCTGTTTCATTGACAACTATAATCTCCAACTATTCAAATGTAATGTCAATCGACATCTCCAGTTGCCTTGATATCTCCACTATCCTTCTCCTCATCCTTTCCTCTATCACTCCTATCTGCTCTCGCTCCAAATCTTCTGTAACCCCTCGCCTTGATCTATTCACTATCCTTCTCTACATCCTTTCCTCTATCACTCCTATCTGCTCTCGCTCCAAATCCTCTGTAACCCCTTGCGTGCTAGTGGCTTCCCGCCTTGCTTAGGGTGAAATGCTTAAATAAAATCTAATATTGAACTAACCATAAAGTATATTATAAAAGTTTTCTGACAAAAAAAAGAGTTATGGTGGCGATTTTCAGGACAACATTTTATATTTGATAGTGTAGTAGTTGTTGGGTGGGATCTGCACATCTAAAAAGAACAAAAAAGGCAGATGTGGATCAAAACAAAACACATCAGTGGTTGAGGAACACAGAGTTGAAAGCTGAAACAAAAGGCCTAATTATTGCGCTCAGGACCAAAAACTCGCAATCTATAGCTATCACAAAATCAAGGATTTAACTAACCCGAAATACAGGATGTGCTGAAAATATGACGAAACTGTCGACCATATTATCTCAGGATGTCCGGAACTAGCAAAACTGAATATACACACAGACATAATAAGTTAGCGACATATGTGCACTGGAAGATATGCGAGAAGCAGAAAATCAAAACCACTGAGAGATGGTATCAGAACTAACCAGACAAAGTTACCCAAAATAACGATGTAACTATCCTCTGGGATATGCCAATTCAAACTGACAGGAAAATAAAAAGGCAACAGACCGGATATTTCCATGAAAGACAAGAAATTCAGGAAGTGTTTGCTTATTAACATAGCAGTACCATCTGAGAGAAACATTGTCTAAATACATAGGACCTGGAGATCGAGATTAACAGAATGTGGGGGATGAAGACTGAGACTGTACCAACAGTAATCAGAGCTCTGGACCTCGTGAGAAAAGGAATAGAGAATTTTACTAACAGTGTCTCAGGTAACATCAACATACAAGTTTCCTAGGAGATCGCCCTACTAGAAACATCCCATTTACTAAGAAAAAAGGTATTATTTAAATAACAATTCTCCTATAGTGCCTAAGAACTATAGTTTAGACTCCACTCTACAGGTTTGGCTTGGTTTGGTTTGTTTTACGGCATATCAACCTCAGTGGGTTATTTAATGTCGACAACATTATTATCGCTGGCATTTTTTTTTTCAAAAATGTAGTGCTGGTATAGTTGTTTATGTATTGCTTGTTATTTGCCCATAGCTGGGACCCTAACAGCAGAAATTAACAAGTGGTTCCACGCTCCTCAAAACCTGATCGGAGGCCTTGCTGTTGGGTGAGTTTTATTGTCTTACACAAGACGCGGATGTAGTTACCCAGAACGGCGGCTCTACAGGATACAAAGCAGGTGACAATATACACAAATAATAATGACGCTTGCGGAGATATTCTATGTGACTTTACAATGCACAAAGACAGAAAAATCAAAGCTAATCGACCAGACATCGTGATCAGAAACAGCAAAAGGAAAAAGCGCTTTCTTATTAACATGGAAGTCGCTGCAGATTGTAATGTATCTTTGAAGATCTTTAAAAAAAAACTCTTAAAATAAAAGGATCTTGAAATCGAACTCCCAAATATTTAACACATAAGGTCATCAATAAATCCAATTGTATTTGGAGCCCTCGGATTGATTGGAAAATATTCCCATAAACTCATTGAAGGTGTAGTGGACCATGCGGTGTGTGAATGTGAGAAGAGAAGATGAGTTATCTCTAGGTTATGGCTTCCGCTGGCCGGTCCAGCTACATAAGAATGTTGGACTTTAATGGAGTCCAAAGAAACAAACAAGACCGATATACATGTATGCGAGCAAATATATATTAATAACAAACAGATTAATACACGAATTACAAATACATAGAAGACATGAATAAAATGTTACAGTCTGTAAGGAAAGTTGTGTGTGTGTTGAGTTGAATGTCCGTACGGGGTGAATTTTGTTTTAGCGTGTTGCCAGAATATGGGAAACGCTGGTTGTGTATAGGAGTTCACATATTGGAAAATTTAAGAGAAAGTTTTATATACCTTGCCTCACGTGCGAGGTTGCGGCCCGAGGCCGAAGTCGAGATAGTTGCTCGCACGTGCGCGTAAGCAGAGAAAAGAGGAAGAGGCGAAAGGTCAGCCAGTATTTATACTCCCGGGAGAGAGAGACCCTTGTTGAAGGGTTAAGGAAATGAGGAGGAGCTAACTGCGACAAAGTTATTTGCTTTTTAGCACATGCCTTAAAGGAAGTCTATGTAATAATTTTTTAATTTTTTTTTTTTCAGTGGAAAGTGTCATGATGCTATTTCGAACCTTAGGTCCCTGGGCGGGACCCGCAAAGAAATGTGTAAAAGCCAGATATCAAAGAAAATAAAAATAATAATAATAATAATAATAATAATAATAATAAGTATCTTTGAAGAAAAAAAGCTATCAAAATTCAAGGACCTTAAAATCGAAATCTCAAAAATGTGGCACATGGGAACATCAACAATCCCCGTTGTAGTTGGAGCCCTCAGATTAGTTGGAAAAGATTCCAGTAGACTAACTGAAGTGATCCCTGGAGGCCAATACCTTAAAAAATACAAAAAATTGTTCTCACGAGTACAGCACACACCTTACGAAGGGGTTTATGTAATCATTTTTCCAGTGGAAAATGTCATGATGCCATTTCTAACATTAGGTCTCTGGGCGGGACCCGAAAAGCAATGAGTACACATCAGAAATCAAAGGAAATAAAATAAAGATAATAATAATAATCCAAAATTCATCTTCTGTGATAAGCATCCAGAAACAATTGACCATCTTTTATCAGGTTACACGATATTGGCACCGACTGAATATAAAACACGGTATAACCCAGTGGGCCAATATCTGCACTGGAAAATCTGCAACTTTTACGGAAAGGAAACTGCAAGAAATTGGTATGAACTCCACCAACACCCGATTACAGAGATAGAACCTGCAAGAATTTTATAGGACTTTACAATACACAAAGGTGGGGAAATCAAAGCTAATTGCCCAGACATCAAGATTAGAGACGGCAAACGTGCCTTCTTACTGACATGGTAATCCCTGTAATCTGCAATGTATCTTTGAAGATCTTCAAAACAACAAATCAACCAATCCAATTGGTTTTCAATCGCACGGATTGATTGAAAAATATTCCGATAGCCTTATTGGAGCGATTCCTGGTAGTCTAACCCTTAAGGAATATAAAAAATTTGTACACACAAGTACAGCCCACGCATTACGAGGGGCTTTACGTATGTGAAATAAGTATGGTCTTAGGTTTTTTTCCTCCTCAAAAATGCTCAGTGGAAAATATCATGAAGCCATATCTGAGATTAGGTCTCTGGTTGGGACCCCGAAGCAATGGGTATACACCAGAAATCAAAGGAAATAAAATAATAATAAAAATAATAATAATAATAATAATAATAATAATAATAATAATAATAATAACTGTTTTCAAAAGTACAGCCCACAACTTACGAAGTACTTTACCTTTGTAAAATACGTGCGATTTATTTTTTCAAAACTACTCAGTAGAAAATGTGATAATGCCATATCTGACCTTAGGTCTCTGGTCGGGAGCCGGAAAGAAATGAGTATACACCAGAAACAAATGGAAATAAAGTAGTAGTAGTAGTAATAATAATAATAATAATAATAATAATAATAATAATAATAATAATAATAATAATAATAATAAAAGCACTTATAGAAGAACACGATTTTTTAAAAGAAAAAGAAAAGGCACTGTTTAACAGTTCATATATTTAGACAGTATTTTCGTCTTCAAGTTATTTTTAAAACTTGCATACAAGTATGAAAAATATTTAAAAATAAAAATCTTAGAATGAAGGTCACTTGTCTTGAGAAAAAAACATTTGCATTGTTTACATGAACGACTGTAAATTCGGGTAGAACCTTAAGGTGCATATTCTGAAAAAAAATATCCAGAATTGAGCGACCTTTCAACCCTTAAAACGCATGGAGATAGCAACGTACATAAACTGCAAACGCCCCACTCTAGGGTGAACCAACTGAATGCCAGCAGATTTATTTCTCTTAGTAACTGAACAACTGATAAAAGATTTTAAAATGAGTACGCTTCCCATCAAGTTACTATTGTTTCAGTTGCATTCCATTCGTTTTGGATGCCTTTCGTTCCCTTTGACGCGTTGATGACCAGTACAAACGTTTGTCTCAATAGGGAATATTAAAGAAATTATGAACTTTTCTATATATTAAATTTCATTTAACATCTGAATTTGTATAAACAGAATGCGTATATATTGTTGCCTAATTATACGTTTCTGGTAATAAACCAACAAGAGATTTTACGAAACAGCAAACAGAAGAATATAAAATTAAGAAAAGAATAATAAAAAAAAATTCTTTAATAATTGGTGACCGAATACACATTAGATTTCGACATTAAATAGAGCAAAGAGGTTGATATGCCGCTAAACAAAATCAACCAACCAACAATACCTATTTATAGTATATATTTAGTTGAAGGCATAAACTTGTGTTCAAAATATTTAGATTTCGGCATTAAATAACCCAAAGAAAGCAGAAAGAAAGACAGGCAAAAAGAAGGACAGACAGAGAGAAAGAAACAAAGATAAAAAGAAAGACAGAAAGAAAATCTGAAAGAAAGAAAGAAAGAAAGAAAGAAAGAAAAAAGAAGAAAGAGAGAAAGCCAGAACGAAAGATAGATCGACTGAAAGAAAGAAAGGTTCATGGAAATTCAGAAAGAATGATAGTAAGGTAGACAAGAAGAAAGAAAGAAAGAAAGAAAGAACGGTAGAAAGACTGAATGAAACAAAGATAAAAAGAAAGACAGAACGAAAGACTGAAAGAAAGGAAGAAAAAAGAAAGAAAGAAAGAAAGGTACATGGAAAGACAGCAAGAAAGATAGTAAGGAAGACAGGCAGAAAGAAAGAAGGAAAGAACAAAAGAAAGAAAGAAAGAAAGAAAGACAGAAAGAAAGAAATGAAAAAAGAAAGATAGAAAAGATATAAAGAAAAATACAGAGAGAGACAGAAGAAAAGAAAAAGACAGAAGATAGAAGTACACAAAGAAAGAAAAAAGAAAGACAGAAAGAAAGAAAGAAAAAAGAAAGACAGAAAGAAAGAAAGAAATAAAGAAAGAAAGAAAGAAAGAAAGACAGAAAGAAAGAAATAAATAAAGAAAGAAAGAAAGAAAGAAAGAAAGAAAGAAAGACAGAGAGAAAGAAAAAAGGATGCGAATTATAGTAACTATTTTTCTTATAACTGCAGTTATTTTTAATACAGAAAGGTTAGAAAGCGCATTTTCGTCTCTGTCTTTATTGCCTTAATCATTGGAAGCATAATTATCACTATTATCATAATCATCTCGTCATATCCATGACGTCCACGTCTGGCTCCGATCCTTATTACAGAAGCCCGAAGCTTGACCAGACGCTGACGCTCCTGTCCTCCTCCCCTCGAATATGCCCTGCCTTTTGTCAGGGACCCCACCCTTCGTCGCCGTCCAGCTTTGACCATCAACACGAACAGTAAAAACACCGCAGTCGCCATCCTGTTTCCGCCAATCCCACTGTGACGCGTCTATTTCCGGTCACGTGACAAACGTCAAACTAGAAAGGAAGCCGACATCTTTTTTTTTTCTTATTTCTCCTTTCTTTTAAAAATTTTTTTCAACCACTTCAACTGAACTTTGTTCGATAAACTCTTTATTTCTTTCTAATTCTGTTTACTTGTCTTATTTTAAATTATTTTTATCCTCCCATGTTTTTGTCCTGTGCTCTCTCATCGCTCCCTCCTTATCTGATAAATGAGATGTCAGTGTTATTTGCATTTCTGCGTAATTTAGACGACAGTTTATCCATCGCACCCTGCATGTATAGTCATTAAGTAGAGCTTAATACCACCTTGTAAATTTAGTATCTTAAATTTAAAACCAACATAGTAACAAATAATGTCTGAGAGATTGACACAATTTTACTTATAAATTTGTAAATGATGATGTTCTGTTTTTCAGTGACATCAATCATTATTTAGAATCGACGGGATAAGCTTAAAATCACGTTGCCACAGTCGTCAACCGGGATTTATTTTTTCAAGACTTCTTTAATAGCCTCTCTCGGTGCATCCGTACTTTAAATTTGTTTCTCTGCATGCTCCCCCCACTTTTTATTTGAGTAGATTCGTCCGCAAACATAACTTTGCTCCTTTCTTCAGCTGTCCAGGTTTCAGGTTGCCACTTAGAATTCATTTATTGCAGTTGAGTGTGGTTGACTAAGCCATTTTGGATTATTTCAAACCTAACTAAAATTTCCGACGACAGGAAACTCGCATAGAAATCTCCTATACATTTGTTTACCATTATTGAAGCGTAGCAGTACGTATCTGATCATAAGATCATCTTGTGAGTTGTAGCAATACGTTTCTTCAGATTGCCATCCCGGGCACTGCTATCATTGGACGTCTACATGACTCCCAATGATCCTGGATTTTGGAAATACATGATAGCAGTATGCACAGCAGTATTGTTACAACCAACATTTGCAACAATTTCACATTCAAACCAGATTTCACCGCTTAAAACCACAATTTGGGCCCTTCGAAAACCAACAACAGGGAGTAAGCAAGGGCTGAACAAGAGGCAGAGAGTTTGATAAGCCCAGTTGGAGACGGATCTCCAATTCCAGGATATCTACCAACCGCTCCGCGCGATCAGATGTGGCACAAGGCCGAATTTAATGTGGGTTATCTGATCCCGTAATCTCGGCCAAAATTTCCCCTTAGACCATGTATATAACGGGTTCGGATACCTGTTTCCCGAGACGAAACTCTGTAATTTGACATAGCCTCGTTTGAGGATCCTGTCTGCCCGGAGGCAGAGAGTTTGACCAGCATAGCTGGAGACGAATCTCTAATCGCAGGATATTTGCCAACCGCCCCACACGGTCAGATGTGGCACAAGGCTGAATTTAACGTGGGGTATCCAAGCCCGTAGGCTCGGGCAAAAATTCCCCGTAGACTCCGTAAAAACGGGGTCGGGTAGTTGTCAACCTCCCCAGACGAGACTCTGCCCTTCGGCATAGCCACGTCTGGGTCCCTCTCAGCTGGAGACGAATCTCTGACTGCAGACCAACATACAGTATTTACTACTGTATTTATGTGAATGCGGACATATCCATTATCGTCTTTAAGTCTGCTACAACACTTGTTATGACGAATAATAACAAATATAACAGAATATTGACCCCCTCTCTCTCTCTCTGTCTCCCTTTTTCTGTCTCTCTCACTCTTCCGTACGATCACCGATGTTAAACAACGTCGAACCTGGTCAGTACTTGGATGAGTGACAACTTGTTAATATCAGTCGCTGGAATTCTGGATGTGCGGGTGGTGTAATGGATAATGTCTTGGAATCGTTATAAGAACTTGCGTATCGTGTATCATGTGCTTCCGCAAATGGTTCATCTCGGGCATTGATTTTCCTTGGACGTCTACTTGTCTCCAAATGATCCTCGATTTTGGAAATACCCGATAGCAGTATGCACAGCTGTTTTGTTAACACCTACTTTGGCCTAAATTTCACATTCAAACCAGACTTCATCGCTTACAACCACAATTTGGGCCCTTCGAAAACCAACAACAGGAAGCAAGCAAGGGCTGAACAGTGGCATTAAACGAAATTCCTTGCGTTATAGATTCTCCGAATTTCATATCTCCTCAGTTTCGTCTCCAAACGTAAAAGAAAAACAATTTTGTAAATAAGTACTGAATTCTCTTATTAATTAATCCGTCAGATATTATCACTTAAACCGTTATCTTTAGTGGATACTCATATTTGTGTAGACGCCCCGTTTGCTTATTAAACGGTATATTTATTAGTTTATTGATTCATTTATTTTCGTCTCCACGCCTGAATATTCGACAAATCTTATTAAAGAAAAATCTGCGACCGCCGGTAGGATTCTAACCTGCTTCGCTTTCCGTTTAATAGATAATAGCCTTAGATGGCAACTGTTCTACCGCAGAAAGAAATGGCAACATACTGAGGGAAAAATATGTCTTGTCAGTTATGTATCGACAGATACATGATCGCCTAAGCGTGTATTACGCATGGCACATAACTGACTGCGTCTTAGCTGTTAAGGTCTGAATTATTGGAACTCAGAACATCTGCCATCTGTGCATCTATATGAATGTACATCTGTCAGAACATCTGCTATGGAAAAACGAGAATAAGGAGAGTAGTTAAATACTTTTGATGTTTCCGCTGTGGGGAGAGGCTGTAGGGTGGAAACATCCATCACACACCAGCCCGCGTTTTTTTACGATAGAAGTGCGGAGAAGCTCACGAACCAGAAGTTTTTCGTGATTGAACTATAAAATGGCAGAAGAGTCACAATCTTTTAGTTTCATTATGAGATGCGTAATGACTGTCGGATGGTGCATATATATATATATATATATATATATATATATATATATATATATATATATATATATATGTATATATTTGAAGAAATATAGTCTTAAGATGTGCTATATTTATGGGATAAAGTGCTCAATAACAGAGATAGAGCGTGTGTAAATATAAAAGTGAACATAGAAGTCAACACTTAGAGGCGGCAGATGCAATCGTCAGGACATGCCTCTGTTTTGACTTCTATGTTCACTTATATATACAGTGTAACTCGGATATAAGAGAGTTGTCGGAACCGGATAAGTCTCTTATATCCGGGTTTCTCTTATATCCTGGTTTGGTCTATTATATATACATTAACACAGGCTCTAATTTTGGACCAGAGAAAATATCTCATATATCCGGGTTTCTCTTATATACTGGTCTCTTATATCCGGGTTACACTATATATATATATATATATATATATATATATATATATATATATATATATATATATATATATATATATACCATGTTAATAAGAAAGCACATTCCGCTCTTGTCTTTAATCACGATGTTTGGGCGATTAGTTTTGACTGTTCCGTCTGCGCGTATTGTAAAGTTCAATAAAATTATTATTGTTAACTACACCCTTTCATTTCTGTTGTATACATGTTTCGGTCTGGGTCCCAAACAGAAACCTAAGGACATGGCTTCATGATATTTTTCTCTGATCATTTTTATAATACAAGGATAAAGCTGTGAGTTTTACCTGTGCGTACATTTTTTTGTATTTTTTAAAACATGGGCTTGAGAAATTCCTTCAATTATTATTATTAGTAGTATTATTATTATTATTGTAGATTAGTTTGCACCCATTCATTCCCCTACCAGTTGCCTGGCTCATAGCCTGACATAGTCTACGATTAAGGTCTTCAACCCTTGATTAATAAGTTGATACTAAACGGATTACTATTCGGACTGATCTTACATACAGCATTTGACTCTCTTCTATTCCTTGTAAGTTGTCTTGTTAATTGTTTTGTAACTTATTTTTCTGTGTTTTTTGTATGTATCCGTTAGCACCGGGTATCGGTGCAGAATAAATATATTAATCACTCATTCTTCTCTGTGTATCATTCACCTCGACGATACAACAATTATTATATTTCCTCTGATTTCTGGTGTGTTCTCATTTATTTCCGGGTCCCGACCAGAGATCTAAGGTCAGAAATTGCATCATGACATTTTCAACTGACCAATTTTGAAAAAAACATCACTTATATTTTACATAGATGAAGTCCTTTGTATGGTGTGGAATGTAGTCGTTAGTACAATTTATGGTATTTCTTTTATTATTATTATTATTATTATTATTATTATTATTATTATTATTATTATTATTATTATTATTATTATTATTATTTATTTTGGTTTCTATCCAGTACAATCTCTTATGGGGCCAATGACACGAGATCTGGATTAAGGCAAATTATTAAACATGTTTTCTGTTCGCGCGAATTCTGATGTTAACCGATATCTAATCTGTACAAACCATATTGAGAGTTTCTCTGCATTGATCTTAATCCCCAAAGCAGATAAGCAATTCCATCCAATACAGTGTATTTTTAATCTGTTGTATAGAGAGCCTGCCAGCGATTTTTAAAATGTTTTTGCCTGTATTTATTTATTTTTATTCGAAACCATGGCTCCAATGATTATAGGTATAAGCGTAGATTTAAAGTATCACAATATTTCAGTATTTACATTTATTTTTCATATTCTTTAACAGGCATTTCTTTCATCTTTATTTACATTTTTATGGCGCTAATATTATTATTATTATTTATTATTAATATTATTATTTATTATTATTATTATTATTATTATTATTATTATTATTATTATTATTATTATTATTATTCAAAGAAAATGTTGCCGAATAGAAACTCTAAAATATTCAAATTCAGCTAAGCAATTTTTTTCGTCCTTTTTTTAATAGTCATTCATTTTCACACTCGTGATGCGTCTGACATCAAATTGCCCCCAAGTGGAAACACTATAAAACACTTCTCTTTCCCCTTCGCTTGTCTTTTTTGAAGATAACATCGTCTGTGGCGAGTAAATACATCGTCACATTACGAAAAACAAAGGCTCAGATTGAAGGAGCGTAGAGTTTTCACTTCTTTGTCGGTATGTCATATTTGTTTTATCTCTTTATTTTGGAGAAATTGACGTAATCACCAGATATATATATATATATATATATATATATATATATATATATATATATATATATATATATATATATATATATATATAAATACGAAAGTTTGACCTGAATATGTTGCCAGGTCGCACATTTAAGATTTTTCTGGGTTCTGACGCTAAATTTAAGATGAAGGAAATGCTAAAAGAAGGCTTTGAGAAAATCCAGGCTACATGAAGCGTAATGGAAGAGACGATATTATTATTATTATTATTATTATTATTATTATTATTATTATTATTTCCTTATATTCTTCCATACGGTTTTTCATTTTTAACCGGAGATCTTGCATTATGGGCGTTCCCATTCAAAACGTTCGATTTCAAACGGACAGCTCCTCGTGTAGAATACTTGCAGTACCAAGCAACGCAGACTTCATAAGCGATAGGATACTAGACATTATTCTGATTTTGATCAATATAGATAGATTATTATTATTATTATTATTATTATTATTATTATTATCTTGGTTACGCATTTGCTTCCGGGTCCCAACCAGACTCCTAAGGTGAGAAATGGCTTCATGACAATTTCCACTGATCATTTTTGTAAATAAAACAAAACCTAAGCTCACATATATTTTAAGCAGAATACGCTCTTCGTAATGTGTGATCTGTAACTGTGTGTTATTTTGTATTTCTTTAAGGCATGGGATACCAGGAATCCCTTCAATGAGTCTATCGGAAGCGTTTCCAAACAATCCGAGAGCTCCAACTACAACTGGAATTATTGATATTATTACTCAGGTGTAGTACTGTCCATTAATTTGTAGTCCTTTTCCAGGTCAAATATCGTGATTACGTCTTCATAATACAAAATAAAATCGGAAGCCATCATCTTGCCAACATAAGCTGCCTGCTTGAACTTCTTGGGTGTGAACAAACAGTGTTTCTACTGTTTGCTTTGAATCTTTGATTCAGGTTCGAAGGGGTGAACTAAGTTTTCATCTTGAGTTACTAATCTGCGGTGGAAATTCTCATTGTCAGCCTGGAAGCGAGTCAGGTAGGCCCTGCAAATGTCAACCCTTTTCAGCTTTTGCTCTGGCGTCAGCATTCAGTGGACCCATCGTGCAGATAACTCTCTAAGATCTCAATTAAAACAATATGGAGCGAAGCAGAACTAATGCCAATGAACGTATCTATCTGCTGGACAAGTAAGATGTCTGTCATTCAAAACCATCCTGTGAATGGCATCAATTTGTTCCTCAGTGATTGAGGTTTTTGGACGACCAGGACGAGGTTCATTTTCTGTGTTGTCCCTGTCCTGTTTGAATTCTGCAGCCGAGTTCTTCACAATTGCACAGAAAGGGGAAACCTCAGCGAGTGTCTATACCATGTCTTCGTGGATTTCCTTGGATGCCATACCTTTCTTTCCCAGCTATTTTTTTGAAGCTCTGTTTTATCCATTTTTAGATTTGTCGCACATCTCTCACTTTTATATGGTCCTCACCTGCACAGAAATTAAAACAAATATCTGAATTAGGTTTTCTAGTTTTATAAGCCGTGTTCAGTGTGTTGGCACTACGAAATTGTTCCGCCATGGCTCTCCTTCTGGGTGAGGCTTAGAACTTTTTGAACGACTTTCGTACTTGTGACAGATGATAACAGTATGGACCGAACCGGAACTAATGTCTATAGACTTAGCTATCTTCTGAACGGTAAGCCGTCTGTCATCCAAAACCATACGGTCAATGTAATCATCCTGTTTATCAGTGGTTGAAGTTTTGGGATGAACAGACCAAGGGTCAATTTTATGCTGTCCCTGCCACGCTTGAATTCTGCAGCCTACTTCTTCACAATTGCATATGAAGGGGAGTCCTCAGCAAGTGCCTGTATTATGTCGTCATGGATTTCCTTGGGTATCATACTTTTCTTTTGCAGATTGTTTATGAAAGATCGGGTCTCTGTTTTGTCCATTTTTAGATTTGCCCTGCACTGCGCACCTTTGTATGGGCCTCACCTACACAGAGATTAAAACAGTAATCATAATGAGATTTTCTAGTCTTATAAGAAGTGGCAGTGCGTGTAGGAGGGACGGTGGTGTAATGGATAGCGGCTCGGATTGAGAAATCGGAGAACAGAGTTCAAATTCCAGTCAAACCTATTACATTCACTTACGAGCTAATACACTTGAGAAAAGTTATTAATCCTCTTCTACCTCCGGCAACTGGTCTACCTCAGAAAGAAATGGCAACCTACTGCTGGAAAAATCTGCCTTCGTCAGTCATGTATCGAAAGATACATGATCGCCTAAGCGTGTATCATGAATAGCACATAACTGATTAATTTAGAATGGCTAACAGAGAAACGGTTTGCTCAATTTCAACTTTTCTTTTTTAAGATGTATATATGGTCAATGGAAATGGAGAGCCGAGTTCGAATTCCGCTCGAATCCATTACATTCACTTACGTGCTAATACCCTTGGGTGTGGATCTTCTTCTCCCACTAGCTATGTGTAAATAGCAAGACAGACCGGGTTTTATAGTTATTGGATGGCAACTCATCTACTGCAGAAATAAATGGCAACCTACTGCAGGAAAAAATCTGCCGCGTCAGTCATGTATCAAAAGATACATGATCGCCTAAGCGTGTATCACGCATGGCACATAACTGATTAATTTAGAGTAGCTAACAGGGAAAAGGTTTATTCATTTTTACTTTTGTCTTTTAAGATATACATATGGTCAGTGGAGATGTAGAGCCCAGTTCGAATTCCAGTCGAATCCATTACATTCACTTACGTGCTAATACCCTTGGGAAAAGTATGAATCCTCTTCTCCCCCTAGCTGTGGGTAAATAGCAGGACAGACCGGGTTTGGATGGGATCTGCTCTACCGTAGAAAAAATGGCAAACTATTGCGGAAAAAAAAACCTGCCTCGTCAGTCATGTATCGCCTAAGCGTGTATCACGCGTGGCGCATAACTGAGTGTGTTGCCACAAGAAAATATAATGTTTAGCTATGTCACTTCTTTCTGAGTGAGGCTTAGAACTTTCTGGACGACCCTCGTAATGTGACACAATTAGAAAAATCATAAAACACAGAAATGTCTTTTTTGTGTGTTAAATTACACTCCAGAGTCAACGGATCTGAAGCCCAGAGAGTACCTTTGGGATGTGGTGGAAAGTGATATTCAAATCCTTGACGTGCAGTCAACCAATCTAAAGAATTGCAAAATGGCATAATAATGGCATGGAATCAAATTACGAAAGAATGTTTACAAAATCAATTCCAAGACGATTTGAGATGGCTCCAGTAGCAGAAAGCGGTCCAACCCAGTATTAGAAAAATGTGCGTAATAAAGTAGGTAATAAGAAAAACTTTATAAAAAAAGAGCACACTGTAATGAAAATAAGACCCCAAATTTCATGAAACCCTAGGTTTTCATCAAAATGTTTACGCTATTATTAGGAGAAAAGAACAAAGTATTTTTCACACTATTTACATTATTCGGACTAACGTCCTCATCTTTGTTGCCATATTTATAACAATGTTTTGGCCGTTGTTCGCTCCGGCCTTCTTCAGTTGGTTGGAATGTCGAACTGATGTCTTTCCATCTCTTTGTTAGATCATCATCAAAGGTGCAACTGGTAAGGCAAAAATGTGTGTCTATCCATTACTGAACATTTTCTTTTGCGTTTAATATACTATGGCAGACAGTTTTGCTTTAGCGTTCATTAGACAGTGAAAAGTTATACATTATAATTCTTTTCTTTTATCTATCTATATTTCTGAGTTGAGTTAATATTTACACTATTTACATTGTTCGGGCTATCATCCTCATCTTTGTTGCCATTTTACGCTCCGGCCTTCTTCATGTGGATAGAATGTCAAACTGAACCCTTTATTTCACTCGATGGCGTAGGCTATTCTAGTTCCATGTGCCATATCTAATGGATGTTACTTATCAGTTACCTCCTGTTAATTTCCCTCTCTACGTTCTCCACCGCCTTAACCAGGTATTGAACTCAGACTATTTGGATTCGGTCACTGGATATAACTAACGCCTTTATCCACTGTGCCATGTGTCCTTGAGGAAATAAAGGGTTCAATTCAACATTCCAAACACCCCGAAGAAGGCCGGAGCGTACAACGGCCAAAACGTTATAGTAAATATGGCAACAAAGATGAGGACAATTGTCCGAACAGTGTAAATAGTGTACATAATACCTCATATCAGAAATACAGACAAATACTGAAATGCCGAAACTTTGTACAGTGTAACCCGGATATAAGAGAGTTGTCGGGACCGGGTTTGGTCTATTATATATACATTAACACAGGCTCTAATTTGGGACCAGAAAAAATCTCTCTTATATCCGGGTTGCTCTTATATCCGGGTTTCTTATATCCGGGTTACACTGTAATAAATATGGCAACAAAGATGAGGACAATAGTCCGAATAATGTAAATTGAGCACATAATACCGCATCTCAGAAATATAGACAGATACTGAAAGTATTTTTTTGATTATTTTTTTATTTTTCTAACACGTTCGAAATGTCGGCTAAAATCTAGTTTTTCTCGGCCAATGATTAGTACAGAAAATTTATCGTTTTTTTTTTTTTAGTAAAAATACGTTGTTTTTGGAAATTCTAGCAAAAATTAAATAATTATAGCATTTTAGTGAAATGGCCAGGATTTATTCACGAATGAATGAAATAATTTTGAAATTTATTATTTTAGAAAATGTTGTTCAAAGTAGATTTTATTTTTACTTTTGTTACACCCACTTAATTTTATGAAATTTTCGAGAAATTAAAGTTTCAGGTAATTTGTATTGATATTAGTTACAAAGCAGGCCTCCTTACAGAATTTAAATCATCAGTTTATTTTTTGTGAAAGAGAAACGCCATTAACATAATATCTACTCTGTATACTAAAATAAGAAATGCAATCAAATTATGACATCATTTATTTAGAAAAGCTTTTAATTGATATTATGTATAAGATATATTAAAGACACAATTGCCTTAAGAAAAAATTGTGGGTGAATAATGAATTTTTACAAGAATTGTCTTCAATATATGAATATATGGAAAAGGTTATAGTTGTTCCAACGAGACATAAATGTATATTTGAAAAAAAGAGAGAAACCGTAAACATTTTTGGTTATAATGGCGATTTGTTTTAGTATATACAGGGGTTGGACAAAATAATTGAAACACTCGTTAAATTCAAAGAAAATTTATTCAAATACAGCTTTAATACGTCTAGGAATGGAATCATACAGCTTCCTAACTTCATCCAGAGGAATTTTCAGTCATTCTTCCATTAACACCTGCTCCGGCTCTTTAAGACACGACGGTGGAGGATAACGGCTCCTAACTTGTTACTCCAAAATGTACCACAAATTTTCAGTAATATTGCTATCTGGAGATTGGGGAGGCCACTCCATGTGTTCTAGCTCACTTTTATTCTCTTCGAACCAATTCTTAACCACTCAGCGGTATGTATTGGAGCGTTATCGTCTTGGAAGATGCAGTCACCATCAGGGAGTCTGGGCCATTGGATGAACATGATCTCCCAAAATGTTCAGGTAATCTTTGCTGTTGATTCTACCATGCAAGGCAACTATTAGACTGAGACATTTCCATGATATGGCGGCCCAAACTATCACTGATCCACCTCCATGCTTCACTGTTGGAAGAAGGCAGTCAGTGTTGTAAGCTACTTTGGGATGCCTCCACACATAAACTCGCCCTGAAGTTGGGAAAAAGAGAAAAACTTGACTCGTCTGAGAATATGACTCGCTTCCATTGGTCTGCAGACCAGGCATTGGGATCTCTGCACCGCTTCAACCTCTTTTGAATGTTGCGAGTGAAGAGAAGAGAAGACGTTTCCTTACGGCAGGATAATCCATGATATCCAGCCTTATGGAGCTGACGGCGGACAGTTTTAGTAGAGACTGGACTATCCAGAAGATTATTCAACTCAGCAGTCACTTTGACCGCAGTAGTCCGATGATTTTTGCTACATTGCGTTTCAATGCACGTCGGTCCCTGTCAGTAAGTTTGCAAGTCCGGTCCGAATTGCTTCGGTTACACGAGGTTTTGCCCTATTTCTAGAATTGCGTCATAGTTCTTGATATGGTTGCTCTTGAAAAACCAAACAGTTCAGCAAACTTAGTGATCGAGGCTCCTGCCATGCGAGTTCCAACAATTTGCCCTTTTTCGAACTCGGAGAGGTCACGCATTTAGCTTAAATTTTACTAAATTCTAAAAATAAATAAGACAAAGACAGTAAATTAGATAAATAAACGTATTTGCAATAGATATAACCTGCAATTACGAAGTTTTAGTTAAAGTTCTTAATATAGTAGGTCTTTGAAATATAGGATGAAATTTGCACCTGTTCCAATTAGTTTGTCTAACCCATGTATATATATATATCATATTTTATTCTTCATATTTCTTCTACACGCGTTTCCTGGTCCGTGACCTTCTTCAGGCAAATAAAAGGAATAAACTTTTTAAAGGAATACATTTTCCTTGTATTCTTTTAATGTCTCCTTTTCTGTATTTTGTTAGTGAGCCTCGAACTCCCATTCTAGACTGTTGGCAGAAGTGAATTTTTGACTAAGTGTTAATAAAACCATAAGGTTTGGTCTGAAAGGTGTTGATGATAGACGTGTTGAAGAGAAATGTCTTCCTCTCCCTATATGCGTGCGTGTTCCCGTTAGCTTGCATATGTATATTCCCTGTCCATATATACATACTGTCTTATAATAAGGAATCAGCTTACACATATATGTATATGTATATACACATGCACATATACATACATAACCACCACACAATATATATATATATATATATATATATATATATATATATATATATATATATATGTACAGGGTGACCGAAAAAAACGGGAATTTTTGAAGTGCATATTGCCAGACATGAGCAAGTGGCAACACTGCGAGACAGCGACCTTGAGCAAGTAAACATTTCGCCATTTTAGTAACGAGAATGAAATTCACAGTATCCCAGCTGAGATGTTGCAGCAGTCAATGAGGAATCTCAACAGCAGATTTCAAGAATGCATTCGCACAGGAGGACGCCATCTACAGGATGTAATTTTAAAAAAATGAAAATTCCATCATTGTTTATTTAAATACCATGTTTTAAGGTTTCAATTTCTATGAATTAAATATTTTTCTTCCATCACTCTTGGTTTTATTGGATTGTTAAAAAGTCCCCGTTTTTAGCGGCCACCATATATATATATATATATATATATGTATATATATATATATATATATATATATGAGTGTGTGTTGTGGTGGGATCCACCTAATCTGCATAGGTGACTACCAACTATATAAATAAT
This sequence comes from Acanthosepion esculentum, assembly GCA_964036315.1. NCBI lineage: Eukaryota > Metazoa > Mollusca > Cephalopoda > Sepiida > Sepiidae > Acanthosepion > Acanthosepion esculentum. The sequence continues at coordinate 82,868,842 of OZ038511.1, read as the reverse complement.
GGTTGATACCGGAAGACGAGAGAAAGGAATCACGAGATCCAACTAGAGACTCTGATCGACTGCGACTAGTCAACACATTCTCCAGGAACGTCTTCCCAGAAATATACAGAAATACTATATGTACTTATTGTGTACACTTTCTTGTTATAATACATTCTTGTTCCAAGTACATTTTGTGTTGCATTATTATTCCATGCAATAGGCGAGATTCAACATTGAGTCAAGACTCAACAGTGTGTATATGTGTGGATCTAAAATATAGATATACGTATGAAATGTGAACCTGACCATGAACGTGATTTAATGTCATAGACTATTTCGCGCACACAAAATTACCGTTTGAATCAGGGACAATGCAGTCAAAGCTTTGGTGAAATGTATACGATCTTTGTATATCCAATGCCATCGAGAAAACATCGCGTTTAATAATTATACTATTTACAAGCACGTTGGAGCAATGGATAGCGGCTCTGAGAGCCGAGTTCGAATTCCAGTCGAATCCATTACATTCACTTACGTGCTAATACCCTTGGGAAAGGTGTGAATGCTCCTATTCTCCTTCCAGCTATAGATAAATATCAGGACAGACTGGGTTCTATGGCCTTGGAAAGCAACTGGTCTACCGCAGAAAGAAATGGCAACCAAGTGTTTGAAAACAAATCTGCCGAAAGATATATGATCGCCTAATCGTGTATGACGCATGGCACATAACTGACCGCCTGCCCCGCCCCCCGGGAAAGGTATGATTCCTCTTCTTCATCCCCCCGCCCTACAGCTATGGGTAAATAGCAGGACAGACCGGGTTCTATAACCTTGGGTGAAAGAAATGGCAACCTACTGCTGGAAAAAATATGCCTTGTCAGTCATTTATCGAAAGATATATTATTGCCGAAGCGTGTACCACGCATGGCACATAACTGACTCACTCATTTACGAGTTGCATCAGAGGACAAGGCGGATGCATAGACGAGAAGGATTTGGGCGGTGACGGGGAGCAGGAAGGAAAGCATGAGAAAGGAAAATCTGGTTACGGTTAAGGGTTGGGTTTGTAGGGAAAGGGGTTTGGGGTACGGAGTAGTATTATTGTTTGGCCTATAAGTTCTTTTGTAGGTCAATCTTAGTTAGCCATCTTGTTTCCCGAACCGGTGCTAACTGATGCGCCTCTTGAAAAACACAGAAGCTCGTCAATATATATTTGTTATTGTACTTATCTGCAGGTACACGTATTATTGTTTACAAAAGACAGACAGACAGACAGACAGACAGACAGATAGATAGATAGATAGATAGATAGATAGATAGATAGATAGATATGAACTGACTGAGATAGATAGATAGATAGATAGATAGATAGATAGATAGATAGATAGATAGATAGATATGAAAAAACTGATAGATTGACAATTACACAGTTATATAAAAAAAACAACATAGATAAATAGATATATATGAACAGAGATAGATAGATGGATAGATAGAAATGACAAAAACTGAGAGAGACAGACAGACAAGCAGATAGATAGATAGATAGATAGATAGATAGATAGATAGATAGATAGAAAATGAAGATCCCGAGATAGATAGATAGATAGATAGATAGATAGATAGATAGATAGATAGATATGAAAAAAACTGAGATAGATTGACACATACATAATTTATAATTTTTTATATGAAAAAACTAACACAGATAAATAGATAGATATGAACATACATAGATAGATAGATAGATAGATAAATATGAAAAAAAAACTTCGATAGATAGATAGATAGATAGATAGATTGCAATAAAGTAGAAACAGTTCGCAAGTATTCAAGTTTCGAATTTCTTTACGTGCAAAGCGTTCTTAATAACGAATACAAGAAGAAAAAATCTAATCTCCAAGAGATATCTCCAGAAACCTGAGCTGTCTTTTGATGTTCCTTCCCGTCTCATGACGTCACCATCTTCTGTGTCCTTCTTCTTAATTGAGGTCTTCTAGCGAGATTGTCGTAGTTGATGTGGAAGGGGAACTCAGTACTGCCGAGCCAAGATGTGTCACCAAATTTTTCCTATCACACCCACCCACCAACAATCGAATTTCTCCAGCACCCGTAACATTCATTCTCCCGTAGTCAACGTAAGATTTCTGATTCTGCCGCCGTTTCCCTCCCCTTCCACGTTTCCCACCATAATTGAAGGCGCTTCCAAATGTCAAATTACAGATGCCCTGAAAATATCCCAATAAGAAAACAAAAGGAAGGGCTCACACACAAACGTGAACACGTATTTTGTGGGGGATTATTTTTTATATATTTTTATAGGGTAAAATCAACAGAAATGTGATGTTTTATCTCAATAATAAAAAACCGCGTCTGAAAAGTTCAGTCAACAATTGATTGAAGAATTTGTCATTTGAAACGTAAAAGTCTAAACAAAAACTGAGAGCAGCGGTTTGGAAGAACTTAGGTAACTGAACTACAAAATGGGAAAAACTATATGACGCGACCCCATCTTTAAATGAACCTCCTTGCACTAAAGCAATATTTTTATCGATGGAAATATAATTTTTCAAAATTTGTCCTTCATTTATCGAAATTATCCCGATATATAGAAATATATGTATCACTTGACTACCGTTGACCCGTTAGGTCACTGATGGATCAGGTTATAAAACACTGAAGTTGATTTCAACATTAAAAAATTCTCTGAAGACAGGCGAAATAAAAACGCTTACGGTATAAACACCTCATATTTTAAATCTGATTCACTTCAGACTGTTATGTACCATGCGTGATATACGCTGAGGCGATCATGTATATGTCGATATATGACTGACGAGGCAGATATTTTTCCGGCAGTAGGTTGCCATTTCTTTCTGTGGTAGACCAGTTGCCACCCAAGGCTATAAAACCCGGTTTGTCCTGCTATTTACCCATAGTTGTTGGGGGGGGGGAGAAGAAAAGGATTCATACCTTTCTCGAGGAGTTAGCACGTAAGTGAATGTAATGGATTCGACTGGAATGCGAACTCAGATCTCCTCAATCCATTATTCCAATGAGAATCCGTTACTCCACCCTGCCCCCTATTCACCTTTAAATCAGATTGGCTCAAAAATATATTTTTTTAAATATACCAAAAAAAATAATTTTGTTTGTTTAAAGAAAGCAGAAACATAAATATTTCTTTTTGTATCTGTCTTTAACTTAAAAAATATTAAAATTAAAATATTGTCTGTTAGAATAAAAATACTTCCTGCATAAACAACTTGTAAATCATTATGCGCTGGACAGACGTATGACAAAAGCACACACGCAATCAGAGAATTTTATTATTATATAGCTGTATATTCTCCCGTAACCTCTGAAATACATACAGTAGATTTCTTGAATTTCTTGAAAACAGCAACAGTATATGAAAGACAATGAAGACTTCCTATATCATTCACTCTGTTATCTGATAGTGTTACCTATCATAAGTATGTTTTGTTTTTAGGAATGTAAAGGGTGTTTCATTAAGACGGATCAAAGTCAACAGTAAATAAATCAGTGTCATTGGCAAAAATTTATTTATTTCTATATTGGATCATGTTATTTATGTCATGACAATTTTGTGTGAAGGATAATATCACCCAAATGTCCGCCAATGCTTCGGTGGCACACCTCCACTCGATGGTCAAACTTTTGGATGACGTCTGTGTATAGATGCTCCTTGATCTCACTAATATGCCTTATTATCTCATCCTTCAGCTGTTAAATTGTTGTTTTCTTGTTGGCATAGACCTTACTTTTGAGATGACCCCAAAGTAAGAAATCTAAAGGCGTCAAGTCGCACGATCGTGGTGGGCAATTGATGCGACTTGGGAACTTCTCATTGCATTTCTGTTTGAACATCCATTTTCGTAATGGGCTTCGATAACTTTAACACGTTGTTTGATTGTTAATGTTTCCATGGTTGAAATTGCTAAAGACTTAAGTTGTTAAATCTGAAAGAAAAAAAAAATCATTAGACTTAAACTTAATTCACATTTAAAATCGATTGATGTTATTGGTAATATTGTTTTTTTTTGTTTATTATTTTTAGTCATTCGAACTTTAGGAAGAAAAACAGAACGATATTCTTGTGTCATCATTAATTTCATTTTTTTTCTTCCAGAATTGGTTATTCATCACAATATATTCTTTAAAATATGTTAAATGCGCTTTCAAATGGCAAGGCTTTTAAAAGACGTGTTCATCTAGGTCAACATTCTTTCAACTCATAGTTTGCTGTGAAAAGTTTCACCACACGTTCGCACGACACTTACGCCATGCCAATACCTCATAAATAATGGACTATTTCGTTTTGACTGTGTGGAAAGACAAAAGACATATCAAAGTCGCCATTCGGTTTCACTGAAGAAATAACTAAAAAAAGATAGAAGTCAGACAATTATATATTATAATTTCTATTTATAGGTTATTTTTATAAATACAAATTATTTATATAAATGCTCTGTTTAATTAAAAACACAGCATTTACGTAAACAAATTGTATCTATAACGTATAAACAGAAGATACCTTAAATAAGTGTCGGACTTAATCCATTTCATTATATGTTGTCATTATTTACGTTAATATACGTTTCGTCAGCAGATAAGATCGATCGAGAAAATTGTCGAAGTTTTTGTGTTTATAAACAGTAATTTAGTCTTTGCAAATCAGACTCTTCTTTGTAGCTGAATGGTACAGCACGTCAGGCCAAATGACAATTCCCGTATAGGAATACAAGTTCGATTCCTGTCGGAGAACGCATATTGTCTACGAACTTTCTTGAATATTCAGTTCAGAAAATGTAATTAATATTGTTTAATTAAAAACCGCATTTATTTAAATAAATTTTATCCTTAAAAATAATGTATAAACAGAAAATGCACAAAAACTTTCAGCCATGCTGTCCTGAACAATTTGAACCCTTCTGCCTGAGCTCCTGAATCAAATTTCACAAATAATTGGTATGTAATGTGTGCCACGATAGATATAAAAATAGTTACCACTGTTTAACCAGCGTTTAAGTCATTTTTCTCTATCGCTGTTCAAGTGATGGCTGGGTATTACGTCATTTTTCTCTACCTGCGTCAAATGGTGGTCAGGGCTCAAAGTGTTAAGGCAGACTTTGTTGTTGATGCGTTTCTAACTTCACCATTTCTTCTACATAATTGAAGACTTCATATTTTTAAAATAATTTTAACTACAACAACAGTAACAATAACTTTTTAAAAATCGATAGTATATATATATATATATCTGACGATTATTCTAAATTAATATATATATATATATATATATATATATATATAATATATATATATATATATATATATATATATATAGATAGATAGATAGATATTAAAATATAGATATAGATATATTAAAAAGATTTACCTTTAACACTACCCGGTCTTCAACTTTACAGTTTGATCAGGTGTTTTTTGGTAAATAATTATTATCCGGACTGCACGCTCATTTTGGGGGGAATTTTGTCTCGAGCACTTTCTTAAATTATCCACCCATAGTTCTAATTCTGGTCTGACCTAATAATTTATATATATATATATATATATATATATATATATATATATATATATATATATATATATATATATATATATGTATATATATCTGTGTGTGTGTGTGTATATGTGTGTGTGTGTGTTTGTGTGTCTGTGTGTGTGTGTGTGTGTGTGTGACTATTAAGGCTAATAAAGCGTGACTCTTCGGCAAAAGCGAATTGAGTCCTGTCTGTCTCTGTGTGTTTATCTATAAATAAATACGCTAAAATTCGCCTTCAGACCGGCCGTGCGCCGACGGCTTAGTGGTAGAATTCCCGACTGAAGCCAATTCAGTCGTGTGTCGATCCTAGCTAAAGGCAACCGGACGTCTAGCCACACTAAAGATACAGCGAAACAGTCTGTCTGTGGATGACAATAATTATATATATATATATATAGTTCCACCTGGATTCTATCCTCTTGGGAATTTATATATATGCATGTTTCATTAAAAACGACAGAAAAGGTACTACGGTTAAGCTTTTTATTTCATTTTTCTTGTGTTCTAACAAGAGCTTTCTTTTCTGGAAAAAGAGTGTGTAAAAACTGTCCAAATGTTTTATAGTTCCGAGCGCTTTCGGCTATACATTTAGCCATTATCAAGGATGATTCAAGTTAGAATTTTTAATTTATCCGTTGTAGTTTTTACAAAACAATCCTTTCACTATAATTGAGCTGACCGGATATTGGTGGAAATGTAAAAGAGTATTTGTATATAAACTTTATATGCACTTTAATATATTGTTGCTATATTCGTAATAAATTTTGTTGAGTGTTGGTTAGTTCATTTTTCATATATATATATCAAAATTTCTTTTCTTTTCTTGGCCTTTTTCTTCTCTTCTTTCTCTTCTTACTCCCGCTGTTACTAATCACTTAGCTTCCTCTCCTTCTCCACAAGTAAATTCTGTTTCGCCTTTTATGGGAAACTTTCCAATGACAGAAGTGGAAGATATGCCTTGTTAATTGCATTTCAGAATAAAATATTTTAGTAGCATCGTGATTTCCCACCTGATGAAACGTTAAATAAAATTTAATGTTGAAACAAGATGTACAGTATTGTAGTGGGTATGTGCATGTTCTAATGTAACACTGCTTAATAAATAAATATTTACGGCTCTTCTTTTGTATTGAGATCTGTTTTAAATTAATGTTTTGAACGCGGAAATCTTACTCTTCTTTTTTTACATTTGGATATATATATATATATATATATATATATATATATATATATATATATATATATATATATATATATATATATTAAGACATTTTTATGTTTAGACATTCTTTTTATAGATACAAATATTTAAGTAAATGCTTTGTTTTATAATAAACCGTATTAAACAAAATTTACCGACCTGTATGTGCGAGAAATTTTCATAGAAAATTTCCGTCCTCCGACAGGAATCGAACCTGTATCCTATACGGAATCGTCATTTAGCCTGACGTGCCTTAACCGTTTCAGCCACAGAGGAGTGTTCGGTTAGCAAGGTCAATTTGGCTGTCTTTAAACTTTAATCTTCCATGAATCTCTCACGTACATTCATATCTGCTCAATGCGTATCAAAATGTAAACAAATGACGTCACACATTATGAAATGGACAAAGTCCGACAATTATTTTAAGACATTTTTAGGTTTATACATTCTTTTTATAGATACAAATATTTAAGTAAATGCTCTGTTTTATAATAAACAGTATTAAACAATATATATATATATATATATATATATGTATATATATATATATATATATATATATATCACCACGGTTGATTTAGCAGGAAGAAGACTTCCTGATGCTATCTGTCTGGATCGGGACGATCCCAGCCAGCCTGAAAACCATGCCACGGGTTGACCCAAGCCTTGTGAATGAAATTGGGTAGACGGAATCCTTGGGGGACCGTCGATAGCTGTGCTAGCACGAAGTCACAAGTCATCGTGACCGAGGGTTTGAGTATGCTGGCCTTGTTGAAATTGTATCACGCTAGATAACACGCTCTCTCGGAGAAACTGCAACTAAGGTCTGCAGAGCATAGTTGAAGTATAAACGACAGGTTGTATCTTTGGGTGGTAATTTGGTGGGGTGGCTGCAACTGCTGGTGGTGGTGGTCCTACTACTGTTGATGATGGTTCCAGTGCTACTCGTGATGATTTGGTGGTCGTGTTTGTGGTGCTGTTATTGGTTGTTGTTGTGATGATGGTGGTGATATAAAAAATTCCAGATATTACGAGAATGGTTTTATTCCCATTCTGAGGTTTCTCCCTGAAAAAAAAAAATAATTAAAATAAGATTTCTTCTCCTTCTATCTGGCAAGAATGTTGACATTACAGGTCGCCTAAATATAAGGAAAAAAAATATTACCTCTTCAAACATTAAAAAGGACAGTGAAAAAATTGAGTTTATTTTTGGAATCTCTTTTCTTTTTAAGCCTCAGGTCATTTTTGACTGATTATCAGTGATAGATCTTTCTCAGTTCAGGGGTCACGACAATCTTTCAAATTATCTTCCCTTTCGTTCCTACCATCAATTTCCTAGGGTATTTTTTTCTATTTTTTTTTTTAAAGAATTTTAGAATCAAAGACATTTTTCTTACTGAAGATTTCAAAATGAAAAGAGTTTTTTTTTATATTCCAAGTTGACGTGGCGAAAATTTGATGAATGGTCAATTGAAACTTGCCATAGAACAAAGAAGATAGGTGGATAGGGGGAAAGGGGGGTCGAATATAGAAAGCGTCGTTCATTTTGACAATTTCAACTCAGCCCTTTATCAGCAAGATGGCAAGAAAGAAAATGTATTACAAGTAAATGACAATGTCAGAAACCTTGCAATAATAACATTAAGGCTATTAACTTTTCAAGATATTTATGTAAGGGCATCCTTATCTCTCTATCTATCTATCTATCTATCTATCGGTCTGTTCATATCTATCTATCTATCTCGGTCTGTTCATATCTATATATCTGTATATTTATATCAGTCTATTCTTTCTCTGTCTGTCTGTCTATCTTGGTCTGCTCATATCTCTCTTCATATATATATATATATATATATATATATATATATATATATATATATATATATACCAGTCTTTTCCTTATTTATCTATCTATCTATCTATCTATCTCGGCGTGTTTATATCCATCTATCTATCTATATATATATATATATATATATATATACATATATATATATATATATATATATATATCTTCATATTGATATCAGGCTATTCTTTATCTCTCTGTCTATCTATCTCGGTCTGCTCATATCTCGCTATCGTTCCTTTTTCACACACACACACATATATATATATATTTACCAGTCTATTCATTATCTGTCTGTCTGTATCTATCTATCTATATATATATATATATATCTGCCTGCCTGCCAGCCTGTTTATCTGAGTATCTTTCTAGGTCTGTTCATATCTATCTATCTATCTATCCATATCAGTCTATTCTTTATCTATCTGTCTATCTCGGTCTGTTCCTATCTCTCTCTCTCCATATATATATCGGTCTGTTCTCATCTCTCTCTCTCTCTCTCTCTCTCTATATATATATATATATATATATATATATATATATATATATATATATATATATATATATATATATATATATATATATATATATATATATATATATATATATATATATATATATATATATATATATATATATATATATATATATATATATATATATATATATATATATATATATATATATATATATATATATATATATATATATATATATATATATATATATATATATATATATATATATATATATATATATATATATATATATATATATATATATACCGGGCTATCCATCATATGTTTGTCTGTATATCTATCTATCTATCTTAATGTATTATTTGCAATTACTGGCCTGAGGATTCGATAAATCTCGTAGAAAATAGGCATCCTCCGACAGGAATCGAACCTGTATTCCATACGGCAACCATTATTTGGACTGAAGTCCTGTTAACCGATTCAGCCTCAAATTACTTCATATAAACACACAAATTGCGTTTTCCTTATGGGATACAGGTTCGTTTTCTATCGGAGGATGCATATTTTTACGCCGAGTTTTATACTGATTTGATGCTAACACTGTATACAATGTATTCAGACAAGATGAGAAAGTCTTTCTGTATATTTATTATTTTTTAGTACGTATGCTTGGTGAAAAAATATTGTTGTTATTATTATTATTATTATTATTATTATTATTATTATTATTATTGTTGTTGTTGTTGTTGTGTTTTGACTTTTTTTAGTACCAGTTGTTTCAAACTGTTAACCAGAGATTATGGAATTTTCTGTTTTGATCGCGTCGAAAGACAGAGAAGACATATCAAAAACGCTGCTTGATTTCAATGAGAGAAAGGAAGAAAGAAAGATAGAGCTGATTAAGACTGCCTGTACTACAAAATAAATAATGGACTATTCCGTTTTGATCCG
>OZ038511.1:82848790-82853790 GCA_964036315.1 Acanthosepion esculentum | reverse complement strand
AAAAGAGAACTTCTTTAGCGTTTTCTTAAAAGCATTGTTTCATTTAAAGATTAACAAAAAAAAAACGCCTTTACTTTTGAAAGCATTGTTCTATCACTCTTTTGTTTGTTTTATTTTTCTAAAAAGAGAAAAAGAAATCTCATGAAAATAAAAGTGAATTAAAAAAAAAAAAAACTTTTGACACTTTTTTCTGTCTTTTTGTCTGGAAATCAAATAAAATTACTGTTGTTAAATGCTTCATATCGACTCTCCACCCCCCAGCATTACGTTTGACTTTTGATACGCGCAAACTTAAAATAAATTGTTTAGCTTCTTGAGCATTTTTTTTTTGTTCAAATCTTTTCCTGTTTTCAGTGTCGGATATTCTATTTAAAACAAATATTTTCTTTGTTACTCTTGCAGTTTACTAAGAGACGTCACTTTGCAGACGTAACCATGGTGAATGTGGTAATCCAGGGGAGGGGGGGGTCAAGCTCTTCGTAAAGTAAAAGACGGGGAAGAATGATAAAGCCTAAAACATAACGTAAATATACTTACCAATTTCTAAATACATACACAAAAAATGATAATAATAAAATGACATTAACATATCAAAAATTTTTTATAAAATATAAAAAAAAAATATAACAATGTAATAACAACAGTACGCAGGTGCAGGTTTTAAGAAAGCTTTATTGTACTGAGAAGACAAGGTTCGCTTATAGTTTCCTTTTATAGTCCCAGTAAACATAAATAGCTCTATCAAAGAGGCGAGTACCAAAACAAACTCTTGATTATTCATAAAAATAATAAAATATCAAAAAATGATAACAGATGATAACAATAATCTCCCGAATATATTTTTCACACATACAGACTTATCATTCTGAGGTGTGTTGGTTGATACAACAAAATATTATATCTAGTTGGATTTCATTTTGAAACAAGGGATATTTTAAAATTATATTTAAATCTTTAAGTGTTTGTTTAGCTCGGGGATAGATAAATATTGGTCGTGTATAGTTAAGACTATAAGCATTTATTTGATTCAGCAATAGATAAGTATTTGGTTGCTTATAGTTGAGCTAACAATCATTTACTTGGTGTCAGGAATAATCAAGTGTAATCTCTCCTTGTTCCGTTATTCTCCTCTTTCAGAGAGCTATTTCTGTTTACTGGGACTATAAAAGGACACTATAAGCTAACCTTATATTCTCAATTGAATAAAGCTTTCTTAAAGCCCACACCTGCATACTTTTGTCATTACACTGAGCTCGGGGATAGGTAAATACTGGTTGCTTACAGTTGAGTCGATATGAAGATAGGTATATATCTGTCGTTTATATTTGAGTCGATAACTATTTAATGTTTCGAATAAAAGTATACATTACTCGTTTCTATTTGAGTCGGTAAACCTTTTCTTGTTTCCAGGATAGGTAATAATTTGTCGTTTATATTTTAATCTACAAGCATTTATTTTTTATACGGACAAGGTAAAGCTTGCCAGTTTATAGTTGCCCCTATAAGCACTTACGTTGTTCGGGGATAGGCACATATTTTGGTCTTTTAGATTTAAATCTATGAGCATTTATATGTCGTACCATTATTTATGTATCCTCGACCAAACTAAATGCTTCTAGACTCAAATATGGACGACTAAATATTATCTATTCTTGAATCAAGTGCAATGACAAAATACGCAGGTGAAGGCTTTTAAAAGTTTTATTCAACTCAGAATACAAGGTTCGCATATATTGTCCTTTTATAGTCCCAGTAAATAAATAGCTCTCTTAAAGAGGAGAGTAACAAAACAAAGGGAGACCACTCTTGATTATTCATAACAACCGGTAAATGCTAATAAACTCAATTATAAACCACTAATATTAACATATTCCCGGATCAAACAATGCTCATAGACTCTACTTTAAATGAAATAATATTTACCAATGACGATCTAAGTAAATGCTTATAGACTCAAATATAAATGACCAAAATTTATTTATCACCAGACTAATGAAATAATTATGGACTCAAATACAAACAGCCAATATTTATCTCTCCGCATAAAAACTAAATGTTTATGCACTCAAATATTTGACCAATATTTACCTCTCCTCGAACCAGGTAAATGCTTCTAGATCTCTATCTATAAAAGGCAGGAAGGATGTGTGTGTGTGTGTGTGTGTGTGTGTGTGTGTGTGTGCGTGCGTGCGTGCGCGTGCGCGCGCGCTTGTGTGTGTGTGTAATGAATGCACGGCCGTAATTTTCGTCGGATTAGCACCAAAATTTACATGCACTTGCTCCAAGTTAGCGGATGGCCAAGACCGACTTTGCATTTCCCAACTCCCTTCGATAGTGGAAATAATCGATTTTTCATGCTTGTACGGCAGTTTTCATGTATTTTGCGGCCATTTTCTACTGGCCAGAGTGAGAGCCAATAGCTGGCTGCCACGAATAAGCAGGAAGATTCTATTGGCCAGCGTGAGAACCAACAGCTGACTGAAACGAATGTTAACTATCATGCTAGCATGCAAAAAAAAAAATTTAAATCTGCATGGCACTTTACTCCAATTGGCTCATTCGCTTGCTTAAACTGAACGTTGATTCTGATTCCGCAGAACTGGGTTGGGTATGAAAAATTATTTGTTGTTAACATTCTTTTTTCATTCGGGTTTTCCAGTTACGAGTTCTTTTTTTAAAGCTAATCATTTTGTGTTCATTTTGTGTTCATTTTGTTTAGTTCTTTTTTTCGTAACAGATTTAATGTTTAGTATAGAGCTTAGAAAAAATTCGCAGAGTGAGATAGGCAAGAAGTAAGGCATGTAGCAACATCAGTACGACAAAGGGCACTCCTTTAAAGGCAAGGAAGGGCAAAAATATTTTTAAGTCAAGTGATAGCGATTGCTGTATGAGTAGTACGATTTTTGAATCATAGCACGGGCAACGCCGGGCCATGCTGCTAGATTTAAAATATCAACGGTCAATATTTACTTATCCTCGAACCAAGTAAATGCATATAGACTCAAAATGAAGATGACCAATATTTTACTATATCCGATCCAATTAAATGTTTATAGATTAAAATATAAGCAACCAATATTTACTCTCCGAAAAAAAAAAGTAAATTGACTTATCGACACAAATATTTAAACAACCAATAATTACCTATCTCCCGTTTATAAGTTTATAAGCACTTACTTTCTTGTGGAGAGGCAAATATTAGTCATTCGTTGTTGAATCAATAAGTGTTTATATGGTTCGGGATAGATAAATATTGGTCGTTTACAGTTGAGTCTACAAGGATTTACGTGTTTCAGGAATAGGTAAGTATTGGTTGTTTATAGTTGAAACTATAAGCATTTATTTGATCAGCAATAGATAAATATTGATATTTGAGTTTACATGTATGTACTTGTTTTGGTGATAGGTATATTGTCGTATATAGTTGAGTCTATAAGTCTTTATTTGATTCAGGAATAGAGAAATATTGGTTGTTTATGTTTCATAATTCTTAGTCATTCTTTTGGCGGGGTTTGGGCAGGCGTATAAAAGTGATGCATAATAACTGATGTAAAACATTTGATAAGCATGGATTGCAAAATGAGAAAAATCTACCGCGTGAATTGAATAAAGTATTTCAAATTTAGTAATACTTACCGAATGCCAAGAGTATTGCACGAAGGTGGCCGGAAGTACATGGGCCAGATTCTTTTTGTGTATAACAATTAAGAAAAGCGAGATGGTCTGAATAATATTGTTTATTATTATTATTATTATTATTATTATTATTGTTATTATTGTTATTATTATTATTATTATTATTATTATTATTATTATTATTATTATTATTATTATTTCCTTTGATATCTGCCGTTTACACATTTCCTTCCCGGTCCCGCCAAGGGACCTAAGTTTAGAAATGGCATCATGACACTTTCTACTGACAAAAAAAAAATAAAATAAAATAAAATATTAATTACATAGATAAAGCCCTTCGTAAAGTGCGGGCTGTACTTGTCAGAACAATGTTTTTGTATCTCTTTGAGGGATGGACTTCCAGGGATCCCTTCAAATTAGTTTCCTTCAATCTTTTCCAAATAATCCTAGGGCTCCAACCACAACAGGGATTGTTGATGTAGCCATGTGCCAAATTTATTATTATTATTATTATTATATTATTATTATTATTATTATTATTATTATTATTATATTATTATTATTATTATTATTATTTTATTTCATTTGGTTTCTGGTGTGTACACTTTTTTCCGGGTCACTCCCAGCGACCAAAGGTCAGAAATTTCATCCTGACATTATAAAGATAAAGCCTCTGTAAGGTGTAGATTGTACTCGTGAGAACAATTTTTTGGAATTCGTTAAGGTATGGGCTTCCAGGAATCGCTTCAATTTGTCTAATGGAATCTTTTCCAACCAATTCCAGGTCTCCAACTACAACAAGAATTATTATTATTATGGTTATTATTATTATGATGATGGTTATTATTATTATTATTATTGTTGTTGTTGTTGTTGTTGTTATAATTAGAAAGTGTATGCATGTTGATAGAGCTATGGCAACTAAGAGGAACCCCTCTATGAAAATTATCGAGAAATTGTCCAAATGCAAGGGCCTGGAGATCGAGATTAACAGGATGTGGGGAATGAAGACTAAGACTGTACCAATAGTAATCGGTGCTCTGAGCCTGGTGAGAAAAGGAATGGACAATTTTACTTAGAGTGTCCCAGGTAACATTAACATACAAATTGGCCAGAAGATCGTCCTTCTAAGAACATCCCATATACTAAGAAAAGTGCTATCATTTAATTGACAATTCTTCTATAGGTATAGGGCCTAAGGACCATAGTTTGGACCCGGCTACATAGGATACAAAGCAGGAAACATAATACACAAACAATAATAATAATAATATAATTATCATTTTATAATAATAATAATAACAATAATATAATTATATGATAATAATAATAATAATATTAAAAATATTAATAATAAAATTAAT